>ML780692.1:1147583-1168229 GCA_009831015.1 Picea engelmannii | reverse complement strand
CACTATGTTCAGAATTAAAGGACAAAGGGTTGCAGACTTAATATGAAAATAATTTCTCCAGAGTAACTTTGCTCTCAAAGTTGAATTATTTCTCCCTTTCCATAGCTCAGAATTGGCCCATTTATAGCCTTCAAAATGGAACTAAAGGGATGATTCGGAACGTTTCCAGTATATGGAAGAATAAAGATCATAGATCTCCTATCGTGACATGGAAAACTGACATTAATGGAAAAATATCGATGTACGCGGGTTGTAGTGGAGCAGCCTGCGTATACACATGATGTATAGTAGGCAAGATGCATACATGTGGAAAAATATGTATTTTTGGCTCTGGATTTTACAAATAGGGATGATAAGTCTGCATAAGGAAATGGAATAAGGCCTTATTTGCAAGATTGCATAGGGTGAGGAAAATCTTGCTATAATAGTTTTGAATGAGAGACCCTTACCTCTTATTTATACTTTTGTGTAGCTTCCTCAAGGGGTTGCATTGTAACCATCTTAACCCACTTTCCTTATTTTAGGGTTAACCCACTTATAACCAATTGTCCACTTAACTTAACCACTTTCCATAATTAGTAAGTTCTTCATTAAATTTATTATTTAAATAATTTATTTTGCATCCTCTTTGACTTATAGTACACTCATCACTTCACTTTATTATTTAAATATTTTTTTCTTTGCAAAAACTTTGACTACTTTGACCTTTTGGGGCTTCTAGATGACTCATGAGGATTCTCCAACTTCACATTGCCATAAATCTCTAATCGTGAGGAGTTATGTGACATTCCACATACCACCAGAAATGACATGACATGTACTATCCATCTAGAATAGTTTTACCTGCAAATATATCAAAACTCATACTATTATCCATGAAAAAAACTTGGTTCCATTACCCAAAACTTTGTGCTATCAGAATTCACTATCGGACTTTATTCAAGGGTTGACATCAATTAAAACCAACCCAATTAATCAATAATCTCCCCCTTTTGCATTGATGGCAACACTCTGATGCAATAATGAAGTCATATCACTCATTCTCTTCTTGTGACCATCGCTCGCCCTGGAACCATGCCTCTATGATCTGCATCTGATAAATCTCTCCCCCTTTGTCATTAATGGAAAAGGTATCTTTCCATCTGGGGTTGCTTCCCATAACTGGACTGTCCTTGGGGATACTCCCCTTGACTAAACTCTTCCTAAAACTGATATCCAACCTGAACTGTCCTATTTATGGTGCTTCCTTGTGTAATATAAGACATATAAGATAAGCATTTAAAAGAATTCATTTTGGAGTAGAAATTACTCCGAGTCTCTAGTGAAGATACTCAAAGGATTCTCGTGGAAGTGATTTTGTAAAGATGTCTGCCACTTGTTCTTTTGTTCCCACATATTCAACTATGATGTTCTTCTCTGCAACCTGTTCTCGTAGAAAGTGATACTTGATTGGAATGTGCTTCATATTGGAGTGCATCATTGGGTTCTTTGAGATTTTGATGGCACTTGTATGATCACAATAGATTGGAATGGGCTCATCATACTCAACCTGTATATCTGTCAGAGTTTGTTTCATCCATAGAACATGTGTACAACATGTTGTTACTGCAATATATTCTTCTTTGGCTATAGATAAGGATACTGATGATTGTTTATTTCTTAGCCATGATACTAAATACTCACCCAAGTAGAAAGCTGCTCCATTGGTGCTTCGTCTGTCATCAATGCAACCTGCCCAATCTGCATCTTTGTAGGCAATAAGTGATAGATCCTTTCCTTTTGGATACCATAATACAAACTCTTATGTTCCTTTGAGATATCTGAATATTCTCTTCACTACTACAACATGTGATTCCTTTGGTGCGGCTTGAAATCATGCCACCTGTCCAACTACTTGCATTACATCTGTTTTGGATGTTGTCACATATAGTAAGCTACAAGTCATTGACATATATTACCTCTCGTCTGTAGACTTTGAATCATCATCCTTGCTCAACTTGCAACTGGTTTGCAATCTTCCATTCCGAACCTCTTTAGCATTTCTCTGATATACTTAGTTTTAGAAATAAAAATTCCTTGGTTGTTTTGATGTATCTAAAGACCTAGAAAGAAGGATAGTTCTTCGAGTAATGATATTTCAAATTCATTCTACATATCCTTTGCAAATTTCTGTCCTAACCTGTCATTATTGCTTCCAAAAATAATATCATCAACATAAACTTAGATTAATAGAATACTATCTTGAGTTACCTTGACGTAGAGGTTGTTGTATGCACTTCACTTTCTAAACCCTGTCTGCTATAGATATTTATCCATTCTAGAGTACCATGCTCTAGGATCATGTTTTAGACCATACAAGGCCTTATTCAATTTTCACATGTAATATGCATTCTTTGAAAACTAAAATCCTTCTGGTTGTTTGATGTAGACTTCTTCTTCAAGTTCCCCATTCAGAAAAGTTGATTTCACGTCCATCTGATACACTTTAATATTATTGGAGCATGCATAAGCTAAAAGCAATTGGATTTCTTCCATTTTGGCAACTAGGGAAAATGTCCCTTCAAATTCAATTCCTTCAACCTGTGTGTATCCTTTACATAACCATCTAGCTTTGTTCCTTGTAACCTATCCATCTTCATTCAATTTATTTCTAAATACCCACTTTGTTCCAATCACATTCTTATTCTTTGGTCTTGGAACCAATTCCCAAGTGGCATTCTTCTCTATTTGATCCAATTTTCCATCCATGGCCTTATTCAAAAATTCATCCTTAATGGCCTCTTAAAAATTTTTTGGTTCAATCATATATGAGAGTGCTAGGTGCATTTGTTCTTGTGAACAAATTCTTCTTCTAGTTTCGAATCCTGCATCTTTGTTTTCGATAATCTGATCTAAAGGATGATTCTTCTGTACTCATTTTCTAGGTGTCTTTGGAGGCACTTGTTGAACTTGCTCTTATACTTCTATCTGATCTTCTTCATCTTCCCCTTCTACTTCTTCTTCATCTTTTGCTTCTTCTTCGTAAATTTGTTCCATTGATTAATTTTCTTCTTCCTTTAATTCTTGTCCACCTGTTTCATCAATTGTTACATTGATGCTTTCCACAACTTTGTTCAACCTCAGATTGTAAAAATTGTATTCTTTCCTTGTACTTGAGTAACCAACAAGTACTCCGTTGTCCACACGAGATTCAAACTTTCCTATTCTGCAATCTTCTCTTTTGATGTAGCATTTGCTTTCAAATACTTTGAAGTGATTCACATTTGTTGGTCTTTCTTTCCATAGCTCGTAGGGAGTTTTGTCATTGTTGTTTATGAGAATTACTCTGTTTTGAATGTGAACCGATGTATGCAATGCATGTGTCCAAAATAGATATGTCAATTAGGAATCCATTAGCATTGTTTGAGCCATTTCCTATATTATCATGTTCTTTATTTCAACAACTCCATTTTTTTGAGGTGTTCTGGCAACGAAGAATTGCCTTTTTATTTCATGCCCGCTTCAGTAGTCCATAAATTCCTTTGAAGTGAACTCTCCTCCATTATCAGATCTCAAACATTTGAGTTTTGAATCCATTTCATTTTCAACCATTTCCTTGTAGACCTTGAAGTTTTCAAAAGCTTCTGACTTATTCTTGAGAAAACAAACTGCAGTCATTCTTCTATAATAATCAACTAATAACATAAATTATTTCTCACCTTTTAAACCCTTTGTTGTAGTTGGTCCAACTAGATCATTATGCACAATTTCCAGTGGTCTTGGCGTTGAATACTCCTTTGATTTAAACCTGGTCTTTGTTTGCTTTCCTTGTTGACAATGCTTGCATAAAGTGTTGGTTGCTTTCGTGATCTGGGGAATTTCTCTAACTAATTCCTTTTTGTTGACTTTGACATGGTTATCATAGTGTATGTGACCCATTATTCTGTTCCATAGCCAAATTTCATATTCCTTTCCTAGACAATAATTTTCATTTCCAATTTGACTTAATACATATATGTTGCTTGAAGTTATTGCAGTTGTTGCAATCAATTTTCCTGAATATTATTTTCTTATCTCACAATTTTGTGAATCAAAAGTAACTTTATGACCTTGGTAACCCATTTGACTCACACTTAGAAGATTATGTTTCATATCTTCTACTAGTAGAACATTTTATGCCTTGGTATTCTTGTTTCCAATTCTAACTGTGCCTTTTCCAATTATTTTAGCTGAATCTGAAGGATATTGATCCATTTCTTTCCTTCTTAATGTAAGAAACTTGTCTTTATCACCTTTAACGTGTCTTGAACAACCACTGTCAACATACCAACCATGTTTCTTCTTCTTAGATTGTAGAGCGAGTGTGCATTCTTCATTGCTATACTGATTATGATTTCTTATCCATGTTCTCTTCTGAGGTTCCTGTCTGTCACTGTTGTTGTTCTGTTGTGGTTCTCTAGGAGGAACTGTCATTCTGCAATCCTTGGCCATGTGTCCAAAGTTGTTACACTTGTAGCATTCCACTTCAGTGCTCAATGATTCAAACCTATTGTAACTTCTTCTCTGTGTTTCATTAGGCATTATTGGATAACCCTTTTGTGTATGACTTTCAAAGTTGTTTATGTTCATGCTGTTAGATCTGAAATTCATAGCTTTATGTCCAAAATTATTGCATGCATAACATAAACCAAAAAATATAGTTTGATACCTGGGAGTTGAAGATATTCTGAAAGAAGTTTCTCTTATGAATCCTTCTTCTTCTTGAGGCCTATCTATCAGTCATTGATTCTGAAATCTGAATCTTCTCGATGGAGGAGTGTCCCTATAATCTTGTTTGTAGGTATTCCTATCCCATTTGATTGTTTCTCCATATATTTTTGGATATGTTTCTTGTTTTGTTGTTTTGGAGCTTGATCCCTTTTCTGTCTGATTGTATATAAGTCCGGTCTTGTCATGACGAGGATTTTGACTGATGATAATGTCATCCAAAAATTTTGAGTTGTTCTGCATATTTTTCTTTTGAAGATCCTTTCTTAATGTGACAATCTCTGCTTCCAAATTTTCAATGATCCTGTCTCTTTCTTCTAGCTTTTCTTTGAGTTCTTCTTCAATTCTTTTATCTTCTTCTATTTGAACCTTCAAATTTGTGATCATTTGTTCTAGTTCTTGAGTGTCTTCTTTATTGTCTAGTTCCTCCTGTAGCTTCTTGTTTTTCTTCTTTTCTCTTCTTATAACTTCTATGGCAGTCAACAATTATTCTCAGTAGTCAACTTATGCCTCTTCATATTCTTCTTCAGTGTATTCTTTATCAGAGTATTCTACTGCCATGAATATAACTCTTTCTGTCTCACTGTCAATGACTTCATCTTCATCTGATGAGGAGATGTCTTCTTTGGTGCATAATCTTTTATTGAAATCTTTCTTTACAATTATTTTTCCTTTATATGTTTGCTTTCTATTTGAGTGATCTTCATCATTCCTCTTATTTTTCTTATGAGGACATTTGTTAGAAAAATTACCAATACCATCACAATTAAAAAAAAACAATGGAAGCTTACCTTTATATCTACCATTCGTTCCCTTGTTCAATATTCTGAGAAAGTTGGCCACTTTTTCATCATCTTCCGAGATGTCACTGCTTCTACTACGTTATTTTTCCTTTTTCTTTCCCTTTTTCATTGACCTGTTGGATGCTTTGAAAACTGCTTCTTTTATATCTGGATTTTCCTATTCAGTTCTCATTTCATATGCTATGAAGATTCCATGTAGCTTGTCGATGCTTATGGAGTCTAGATTTTCTCTTTCTTCTAGCGCTGATATCTTAGGATCAAATCTCATACGAAGAGATATTAGTAACTTTTGAATAATTACAGATTCTTTATTTTCTTCTCCCAATCCTATGATTACATTTACTGTTTCATCAAATCGTAAGAAGTAAGTTGTAATATTCTCATCTTCCTTCATATTTAGTTGTTCGAACTAACCTCTATAAGTTTGAAGCTTTGCTACTTTGACTTTTGAATCTCCTTCATAAATATTTTGAATCTTGTCCCAAATCTCTTTAGCGGATTTACAATGTATAACTTTGGTGTATATTGATTCAAAACGACCATTCAAAAGTGAATTTGTGTCTTTGAAATTATTTTTCCGAGTTTTATTGCTCTTTCATTTGTCGACAGAACTTTTGGTTCTTTGTATCCATCTACAACTAATTTCCAAATTTCAAATCCATGTGCCTATATATATGTTTTCATCCAAAATGCATACTTTTGTCCATCAAAATGTGGTATTCCATTTTTATACATGTTGTTTCTCTCCATGATCTACCTTTTAGTGGTTAAGCTGATTTCTGAAGGAACCTACTCTAATACCAATTGTTGGATTACTGAGAGGAGGGTGAATCAATAATAGAGCGATTGAATCATTTTTCACCATAAAATGAAAGTGTTATATCAATGTAACATTATCATCCAATAGTTATAGAGTAAATAAACAATGAACAAATGAGCAATCATACACATACACAGTACACCAGTGTTTTACATGTAAACCCAAAGCAGGAGAAAACCATGGAATGATTTTTCTTATATGGCTTTAAGAATTACATTCATTGGAAGAACCAACTTCCTTTGTTTTCCAGCTACAACTGGAAGGAGGTTCCAACCCCCTAGTTTCTCAGGCTACAACCTGAGGGAAGATCCAACTCCTCAATTCTCTGGCTACAACAAGAAGGAGGCTAGAACCCTCTATGTTCTCTGGCTACAACCAGAAGGTGCCTACAACCACCTTTCCTTGCCTCATCCAACCACCCTGGAATATAAGTGCCAAATGTAGAAACTAAATATGTCACTGAGAAACCTGTCACTGTATAATCATCAACCAATATGATATGATCACATATACCTCAAACACTATACCACAAGTTTGTACCTCAAACCATGTGCTAGAACCTCATTTTTATACAACCTCTATCTGTACCAATAAATTCAACAACAAACCTCAACTAAAAGCCCTTTTTTCTTCTTGTAGCATTCTGTTGCCGTGAATCCACTACTGTGATTTTTATGCCTCACTTTTTCTGCTGCGATTTTTCTGTCGCACTTTTCCTGCTGCGATTTTTATGCCGCACTTTTTTTGCTACACTTTTCCTGCCGCACATTTTCTTTCACAGTTTTCCTGCCGCACTTTTTTTGCTGCAATTTTTTTGTCGCACTTTTTCTACCGCACTTTTTCTTTCGCACTTTTTCTGCCGTAGATTTCCTGCTGCACTTTTTCTTCTGCACTTTTCTCTATCAGTAATACCTACCCAAATAACATTTCATACAAATAAATATTCAATGATATTAAAGTGTGTTTTGAATGATAGACTCGTGCCTCTTATTTTTACTTTTGTGTAGCTTCCTCCAGGGGTTAACTTCTAACCATCTTAAACCACTTTCCTTATTTTAGGGTTAACCCACTTATAACCACTTTTCCACTTAACTTAACCACTTTCCATAATTATTAAGTTCTCCATTAATTTTATTATTTAAATAATTTCTTTTGCATCCTCTTTGACTTATAGTACACTCATCACTTCACTTTATTATTTAAATAATTCCTTCTTTGCAAACACTTTGACTACTTTGACCTTTTGGGGCTTCTAGATGACTCATGAGGGTTCTCCAACTTCACATGGCCATAAATATCTAACCGTGAGGATTTATGTGACGTTCCACGTACCACCAGAAATGCAATGACATGTACTATCGATCTAGAATAGTTTTACCTGCAAATATATCAAAACTCATACCATTATCCATCTAACAAACTTGGGTCCATTACCCAAACCTTTGTGCTCCCGGAATTTGCTACCAGACTTTCTTCAAGGGTTGACATCAATGACAACCAACCCAATTAATCAACATTATAATGGTGTCTTTATACACCACCTATTGGTAGAATGCATATCTCCTTGATATACTAATTCCCTAGATCTCAATCAAGGTATCATAGATATTGGTTTGAGACATAGCTTATTGTCTACAAGTCTTTTGGAAGCTATTGCTTGCACATTCTCTTGATTATTCAGATATGTCTGGTAGATTGACTTAGAGTTTCAAATTGAATATTGAATAAGGGTTTAGATCTATAGATCAGGATAGTGATTTTAAATAAAGAACCCATGGTTATGAATGGCCAAAATTATGGTATGTGGGCACAAGATATGGAAATTTTATTGAAGAGTAAGGTGCTTTGGTTGTTCACAAAGACTATGATTCCAAATTTGAAGGATGATAAACATAAGTGTGTCATTGATGGGAGGAAGGATGAGGTTTTAGGAGTAATAACCACCTATATATTTAGAGAGATTCACTTTCATACAATTGGGAATGACTATCCTAATAAATTATGGAAGAAGCTAAAGAATCTATTTGACAAGACCGATGAAAGTTAGGTTATGCGGATTCAGAAAGAGTTCATCTCTCTCAATCCTCTCTCCATCAAAAGAATTGAATACGATTTGACTCATGTGAAAGAGATTCAATTGAGATTGGGTGAATGCAGGAATAATTTTCCAAATAAGGATGGTCAAATAATAGAACTAATATTGATGAATATAAATACATGCTATGATTTTATTTGTTGAACATTTCATGATAGTTGGGCTTCTAAAAAGAAGATTATAAGGACTATTCTTTTGATTCTTTCTATGGTTTTCTAATTAAGGAACATGAAAAATTTCTTGATGGGGGAAAACTTGAGGTTAAGAAACATGCCCACATGATTAACAGAAAAGGTCGACAAAACTATATAGAAAGAGGTTAACAATGTAATTATGAGAGATAATGGGACTACACCAACCAAAATGTTCAGATGAAGTAGAATGATAAAAAATCAGATAATAAAGGTAAGAATAAGAATACCTATTGTTATTGTGGAAAATTGAGACATATGGAGAAGGATTGATGGAAAAGACTAAATTCCTCGAAGAGAAAGTCAACAATATTGAAGGACTCATGTCCACTTGACGGTTGATTGATCTAAAACATTGAACTTCAAAAGGTAAGGAAGATAACTATACATTTTATGTTAGTTCTTATTCAATATTGCATTTTCATACTTCTAAAGATGAGTGGATAGTAAACTCTAGTTGTACACATTACATGGCTAAATATGCTTCTCTATTTTCCTCATTAATAGAGGGTATTGAAAAAGAACTCATTTCACCTTATGATTATTCTCTTACTATTGCTAGTTGTGTTAAGATTGAATGTCATAATCATGTGATCATTGATGTGTAATGTGTACCAGGTTTGAGTGATAATTTTTTGTCCATACCTGTTTTAACCCTAAATTTCACCATACATGCATACCTGGCATCAGGCCATCTTACTTGCTATTTTTGCCAAATCCATCACTGAATAACTCTTCTAAAAAACCATATTTTTGAAGATGTACACGCCCTGCACCGCTATTTCCCGTGTACATATGATTGATGCACCTCTACAACTTGCGTACATACACTAGCTACACCATTACAACCCGCGTATGCTCATGAAAATTGCAAAAAATAAAAAGTTGCAAGGGGATACGGGCTTTTGGGTAGTTTCCTAACCAATTGACCACCCATAGTCGGTCACCCAACCAAATAACTATCTTTTTGGCATATAAAATAAGGTGTTGGGGTCCTATTCCTACAAGAGGCATGAGAGCAAAGAAACTCTGCCCATTTTAGTATTCCCCTCTTGCCCCAATTATTTGTAGCCATATTGTGAGTTTGAGCCAAAATTCCTTATTCCAGCCCTTTTTCCTCCATTGCAAACCCTTGCCATTTCCCTAGAGAGAAATGAAGAGGAGAAAGATACGTGGAAGTAGTTGGATCTTAGTGAAGAGGATCCCAGGACTGAGTTCAAGGAGCAGTTGTTGGTTTGATATTGTAAGTAACTTTGTGAGATTAATATAAAGAAATACGTTTTCCGTCCCACCAAATGATGTCTTCAATCTTTTTATATTTTGTTATGATATCTAACCCACTAATTAATATATAGAATGCATGATCGTAGTTTCTTGTTTGTCTTTTGGTGAATGTAGGTTGGCCTTGGGAGGAGATCTACAGTCGAGAAACAACGGAGCACAAAGGGATCGACACCGGACGTGGGGTTTAAGGTAAGCCTACCGGATCCCTATACTTTTCATTTTGTGTATGATTGTGGGGTACAATTGGGATAGTAGTTAAAAGTAGGAGACTTTAGATGGTTAGCTTTGCCTGCACTTTAGAACTCTAGTGTAGTCCTTAGGGGGTTTTCCCACTATAGTAGAATTGGCAACCATACTGGGGATCCTATAGGGTTTTTAGGGGATATTTTTTGGGTGTTTTAATTGGTTTAACTGCCTTTTTGGAGTTTCTGTAAGTGTCTGAGTCTTCAAGGGATTCTGGTCTTCCATACCAACACTCCCTACCTTGTCAGCTTGATTGTTTTTTTATTTTTTTTGAAAGTTACAGAGGTGTACGAAGCCTATATTGGGTTTGCACATGTACATACACACCCTACCTTTGGACAACCCATGTACATACACAGGCTGGTGAAGTGTCACTAGCGTGCCTGTTTTGAGAAAATATTTTTTAAAGAAGAGGTAGTCAACCTCTTCCCTGTCAGAAGTCATACTTCTCAAGGGTTTTCTTGATCTAGTCTTGGTCTCTGTTATAGCAGTCTGTATCTTAGGTCTGACCTCAGTTTAGCTTTTCTTTATCAAAGATTTCTTGTGTTTTATTTATTAGGGTTTTTTGGACGAGTTAGCGAGTCAGTTTTGATTTGCCTTTTTGGTATTATCAGTGACTCCCTACGATCTGCGGTGGGGACATAAGTCATTTCTTGGTCTTGTATTGTCTTCATTTTCCCCCCTTTTTTTTGCTTTAGAAAAAAAGAAAATATTTTTTTTCAAAGTTTCTTGTTTTGAAGCATAAAATAATTTTTTTTTTCTTGTTTGGTTAAGTAGTTAGGCTAGTTGTCTTGAATTGTCAGGAAGAAGAGTGATTTTGTAAGTTCTTTACTAAATAATTAGGAATTTATGTAGCTCGTAGTCAAGTGAAATTCAGTTGTGAGTTTTTCTTTTAAAAATATCTTAGAAAGAAAAGTTAGTTAGAAAAGTTGGTTAAATATTGTTCAATTTGAAAATCTTTGTTTATTGAAGAAGAAGTAATTTTGTTTCTAGCATTTGTTCTTCTCTTTCATCTCTTAAAAAACACCATCAGTTTCATTTTCGTTCCCTTTGAATAAAGAACAACCACTTAAAATTAACAATAAACTAAAATTTATCAGATTTTCACGTTTGTAGGGTCCATCAACTAGATTAGGCTAGAGCCCTGATTTAGGTTGGAGAGGAAACTCTTCAGGGCTATAAAATCAATATATGAGTCTGTGCTAGGGAGTGTATAATTCCAATGACGTGGAAACTATCTGAGACCCCCCTCTAACACAGGGGATAAACACGAGGTCATGTGCAGAAAGGTAGTGGATATAACCCCTCCAAAGTCAGACCAATCGTAGCGGAGGAACGCATATAGAGGAATTATCTTTGGATTGCATTGATCACATTTTCCATAGAGCTTTATGGGTCTCAAATCCATTCGAGGTCCTCAGGCATCTTCTGGAACACTTGCTTTCGATACCCTCGATAGGTTTTGGGCTTGATACCCTACTCATTGCGGTCCACCTGACTGTCGACTATACTCGCCTGGTAGTTGTTCACGAGCTAGAAACCTAGTTGTCTTGATATTAGGGACTTACACAGGTGACTGCGGGGGTATACAGTGGTACCTAGGGCAGACATCAGGCCATGCTTTGTAGAGTATACCCAGAGGGTGCTTCCGTGTTTGAGTTTCACTTGCGCCGGTAAGTTTCTCTAGTGTTGGCTAGTGTAACTGTTCTTCCAACTAGTTTTAGTGGTTTGATTTCTTTATCTTTAGGAACTTTTTCTAGTGCATGTTTTGGTCTTGAACGTTAGTAATCCCTAGTGTTTCATTGATTTTCTCCCATAGTGGAAGATCAAGAGCTCCACCAATCGCGAAGTATTTTGGGTCTACCGCTGGTTAAAGTGGAGCCACCACCACCACCGCTAAGGTGAAGACTTGACCAACAAAAGTCATTTGAGGTGACCAGGCAACAAGTAAATGTACCCAAGCCATCCCCGAGAGGAAAACTTTTGAATTCAGTGGAACTGATTATTTCTGACCTTGGAGCAAAAGCTCTCAGTCTGCATAACCCTTCGATCACTAACTTGTCGATGCCACTCTTGATACAGATTTCCCCCCTAAGGGTAACACATCATGAGCACCAAATATTCTTGCAAGCAGCAATGGAAACAAATGATGCTACTTCATCAGGGAGTCCTCATACTCCCTCTATGACTATCACAATAGGGGGTGTTCTACCTCCTAACTCACCTTCACAGGTCCGATCCAGCATGATCTCGACCTCCTATACCTCAGGCAGTGGTTTGATTCCGTCCATGGCAACGATCACTGCACCGCTTACACAGAGTGTGACCAACCCTCTGTTTTCATATGGGATGCCTGACTTTACTACGAACTCGGTCCTGTCCTACTCCACCCTTCAAACCATGGGCCTGGGAGCTCTAACTCTCCTATGCAAGGGTCCATGGGGGGCACCACAACCCCTTATAATTCTTTCCCTTATGGCGGGGGTCATATACCTCCGTCGTCCCCCTCGCTTGGCGGTGCTTCTCAACATCCCTCCTGGCTGAACATGAATCACAACTTGTTCAGGGAAAGTAATCAAGGACCTTATTATAGTACCACACTGGTGGGTTCTTTATCATTCTCTTTGTTCAACATGTTTGGTAACCACACATTCTCGTCAGCTTCCGTCTCGACCGGGGGCAACCCTAGTTTTGAATCAAAAATTCTTTCATAGGGTACTATTCTTGCATAGGGGGCACACACTTCTCAAGGACCTTGGAATCCATGGTAGGGATCAGTTCCCTCATCAAGGATGCCGATCGGGGGCAACCCCTTCCATGGTCAATGGAACCCTGGGCAAGGCTCAATACCTATACCCGTTGGATCTGCAGGGGGCAACCCTTTCCAAAACCTTTGGAACACAACGTCAGGAGAAATTCCTTCTTAGCCCTCAACATCCTATTACAGGAGTCAGTCAATGATGTCTCAACAAGCGTAGTATCCAAATTCTAGCCTAGGTCATGTTTTTTACCAGAACCCAGGACAACAGCCTAAATTTTCATGGCAACCTGGTGCCAGCCAAAACCCAGGCCCCTATCCTCCTGCACATATTCAATAACCGAAGATACCATTTCTGGAAACTTTACATTTTCCATACCTGTCAATATTATTAAATGACCCAATCTGTCATGATCCACGTTGGCCTCCTATGCCGACCAAGTTACCCTCAGATATTCTAAAATTTGAGGGCAAGCCCAATGAAGATCCGAGCGATCACGTGACTACCTTTCACATATGGTGCTCATCCAACTCTTTGAGAAACGACTCCATTCATTTGCCTTTGTTTCAACCCACTCTTATCGGGAGTTTTGTGAAATGGTACATCGAGCTCGATCGCTCAAGATACTCTACTTTCGACGAATTGAAAATGGTTTTCTTAAATCCTTTTCAATTACCTGTGAGATACGATGTTGACACCGAACTGTTGGCCAAATTTGAGCAGACAAAGTCCAACCATATCTCTGATCATATCCGATAATGGCAGCACTGGAAGAGTTTGATTAAAGTACCATTTCCACCAGCATTCCTGCTGGAATGGTTCCTTAAGTCTTTGGTACCTCAACTATCTAAGGATGTTGTAACTTCGGGGGTCTTTTCGAAGGAAGAAACGATAATGGGAGCTCAACAGTTAGAGTTGATTTACTCTCAGTTTGGTTTTATTTATGAAGTATTACCAGATGCACCTTGGAAAATTATCGATAAGACCAAACACAAGTCTGGACCACATGTTGACGACATCATTGGTTCAACACAAGAAAATCCTATCGATCCACTGTTAAACCAATTGCAAAATATGTCGATACAGCAGATAGTGACCAACCAAACTTCTAGTTTGGATGCTCCCCCTAATTAGACGTCGGATGTACATAGTGTGCAATCGACGAACCCAAAATCCAACCAAAAGGCTGAAGGGAAGAAAAAACAACGAAACAAGGGTAAGGGGTGTAAAAAACCCACTAATAATGCTGGCGGGGGCAATACAGAGAAAAAGAAGTTGAAGTATCCATGCAACCTTTGTGTGGAAGACCACCTGACTCACCTGTGCCCTTAGCTCATAGAGTCCCAAAAGGTATTGGCACAACAATAGTCTGCAGTGTTAACAAACCCATTTCCTCATGGGAAAAAATTAATTCAAGCCTCTGCGAAGGAGGATGGGGGTAGTCAGGGACCCCCTTCGTCATCTGGTAATCCCTCAACCTCGAACATCTATATGTTGAAAAGTGAAGACCACATAGATACTAGGGCACATGATTACGGAAGGCCAAGTACTGTTGAAAAGGGAAAAGAAGCCGAGAACCCGTCTGTTCCTCTCCAGATCAAGAGAACAATGGGAGAAACATTGACACGCATCCTGAAAGGGGCATTCAAAAAGGCTTTGCATAATCCAAATGCAAGGGCCACCCAAAATTACTCTGTGGTGGAAGATTTGTCACAAACCCCTTGCCCAATGTCCTCTTTGAAGGTCCTCCAGAGCTGCCCTTCATAGATAAAGGCTCTGCTTGCTGCCTTAGGATCCGTTGAGACATGTAATCCATGAACTATCATGCTTGATAAAACCGATTTAAAGCCTCGCCTCCCATACCATGTCGCATTTCAGATAGTAGTGGCTCACCCCACGAAATCTTCTACATAGAATATTTTCTGTATGATGGTTGATGAGGGTGCCTCAACATGAGTGATGTCATTGATGTGTTGGAAGGCCATTGGCAAACCTGTTTTGTCTCCTTCACCTACTCTTCTTACGGCTTTTAATGGTGATTCTTTCATACCACATGGAATCAGCCCTTCTTTCCTCATGTAATTAGGAGGGAAGATCGTGTGTTTCGAAGTTGAAGTGGTCGATGCACCTCTCAACTACAACCTCCTGTTAAGAAGGAGTTGGACATATGATATGCATGCAATGGTTGCCACAATATTTCGACTCTTGTTGTTTCCACATGAGGGTTGAATCGTGACCATTGATTAGTTGTCCTTTTCTAGGTCTGACCCTTCATCGAGGGAATACATGTTTCCGATGATTGATAACCCATGGCCCAACATCGTCAATGTGGGGGTTTTTTTGTGCCCACCTCTCATGGGTACTTTCAATTACTCGCCTCCTTTCAACGATGTAAAAATGATATCGACTGCCCCCAACTAGTCTAAGGCTGAAATATTTTCAGTGTCGTCGTTCCACACTACTTACTTTAATGATCTGTGAATTCTTCCTTCCGCATTAGCCATGATGGAAGGGACAGGGTATCATGGCATGTCCATGCCCTTGTCCGTGGTAGAAGTTTCATACTCCATAGTCCAACAAACTTCTATCGATCCCGATTTGACTCCCACGCAAGAGTTAGATTTGGTTCTCGAGCCTATTTGGGATCAAGGTTCCCTTTCCACCACTGATTCCTTAGACTTGGTATTTCCCTTTAACGAGGTGATTTTTGAGGCAATGACTGCTCCAGATAGACCTTGGGATGATCTCCATCACAGATCTTATTTTCTCTCGGAGTTAAGAAGAATTGAGGCAGGTGAATTCACGTTGACTATGACTGGAGATAGGTCTTGTCTTATCAATCCTTTGGCTATGCACACAGTTTATGTCGAGGGTGATATGGAAACCATCAATAAAATGATGCCTATAGATATCTCCAGAACCCTCGACGTCATGGAAAATGTTTTCGTCGAATCAGACTTCTCCCTCAAGATGATGCCAAGCATCGATCCACGAAGTGTCGAGCATGAGCAAGATTTGTTGTCTTTCAAGCCCTCTTTGAAATTTGAAAGCAACATCCGGCGAGACTACATTTATGATTTTCGTTCTTGTCCAGATTAACTGAGAAAAGTAACTTAAATGAGTCTTCTTTAAGCCCTTTTCAGACTCTTTAAAAAAGAAAAGATTGTCGAGCGATCTTGTTGCCCTTCACGCTCGCCAAACTAAAAATTGAAGGCATGTCTTTCTAGCAGTATTTTACCCCTTTTTTAGTTTGCACAATCAATTGTACGAACAAAGGTATACTCTAGGAACTTAGGTTCGCTAGAAGAGTAATCTCAGGTATAAGTTTAACCCTTTTTCGGGCCTAAGGGACTAAATTTATGAAAAAGGAACCCCCACAGAGTCCATAGTTAAGCTCTTTTCAGACTCCCTAAAATTGAAAAGATGGCCAAGTGAACTTGTTTCTTCACACTCATTAAACTGGTCCAGAAGAACATCCCATATGAAGTCCATAGTTAAGCTCTTTTCAGACTCCTTAAAAGTGAAAAGATCGCCGAGTGACCTTGTTTCTTCACACTCGTTAATTGGTTCTGAAAAACATCTACTCACATGATTTTACCTCTTTTTCTGGCTTGTAGATTAAGGAGGAAAAAGGTACACCTCAGGAGATTCGTCTCGCCAGGAGAGTTCTCCTTAGTAAATTTCACTTTTTCGAGCTAGGGAGACTAAATCTAGAAAAATACAGTGAATCCATAGTTAAGCTCTTTTCAGACTCGTTAAAATTGAAAAGATTGTTGAGTGATCTTGTCTTTGTCACACTCGTTAAAATGGTTTTGAATAGACGTCTTTTCGGTGCTAGTTTACCCCTTTTTTGAACCGACTAGACTACTTACGAAAAAGGTACCCCAGTGGAGTCTTCTTTTACGATTTTTCAGACTCTCTAAAAATGAAAAAACACTGAACTTACCTTCTCTGGGATCGTTAAAATCACATTGAGGGGCATTATCATTGTGTCTTGTTAATCACATTTTCATTCCTGCGTTTTGGCCTAATGTCGGCTCTATGTTTCTCTCAACTGAACCATCTAAAGCATGCCTTATACGCAAGCCATGTAGCACTTTTCCTCTACATCTCGACACCTTGACCCATGGAGGAATTTTCCCGAGTGTCCTTTTCCTGCATATGTATCCTTGCTTTGAGCATCAGTGTGTTCCTTATTCTTGGAACTAGTATGTTTGCGACACTTGTTCCTCTTTTGTAACATATCATTCTTTTATTCTTTTTCAAGATTTCCAAAATTATTGAAAAAGACAAAAAAATCAAATATACCCCCAAAAGAGGAAGGGAAAAGTATTTTCTTTTGTTGGCAGCACAATGAGTCACCCTTGGAAAAAGAAAATCATTCTGTTTGTTCATCAAGCTCTGGGATATAATATGACCTTAGGAAGCTATTCTCGTTACATAGAGTCATGTCCTCCTCCATTTGTTTATTCTTCCAAACATATGGAGAGTTTGTGTTGCCTCCTACATCGTGAGCTTATGTATAATACCATGTTGGTTGAGCTTCATCATTTTGTCGTGCTATTGTCCAAGGGAAGTTTTACCCAACTTGAGTCAGCCCTTCTTTAGTTTGTCTTTTGACCTCATGCCCGACCATCCTAAAAGTCCAATCAAGACTTTGTTCGAAATCACTGAAGTTCTTTTCCTGATCACTGAGATCCTCTTGTTTGTTCCTGACGAGCCATCAAAGACCTATGGGTAACACAGTTGTACACTCATATTACACTCCTACATGAGTTTTGAATATCTTGAAGTTTTTTCTTGAGCTCTGAAGGCCTCATCTCTAGCCATCAGGCATCATTAACTTCTTGAAGATGGATACTATACATGTATATGTTTTGATTTTGAGATGTAGATCCATCGTGTATTTCTCGTGGCTACACTCAACATAGTTATATGACATGGATCTGCAGTGTATTTGATTGGCAGCTATGATTTATTTCATACCAAGCATGGGTATGCCTGCCTCGGTGAGACAATTTATTATTTTGTAGATGGCACCTCCCGAACTTTGGTCCCCGGGCTCACTCGCTTCGTACGTTGGTGAATATTTGTAATGTATTTCAGCCATTAGAATCTCTTCTAACCTTACACATTAGGGGGCATCTTTTATAACCCTAAATTGCACCATACATGCATACCTAGCATCAGGCCATCTTACTTGCTATTTTTGACAAAGCCATCACTGAATAACTCTTCTAAAAAACCATATTTTTGAAGATGTATGCGCCCTGCACCACTACTTCCTGCTTACATACGCTTTCTACACCTCTTCAAATCATGTACGTATGCTAGATGCAAAATTACAACCCATGTATGCTCACAAAAATTGCAAAAAATAAAAAGTTGCAAGGGGATATGGGCTTTTGGGTAGTTTCCTAACCAATTGACCGCCCATAGTCGGTCACCCAACTAAATAACTATATTTTTGTCATATAAAAGAAGGTGTTGGGGTCCCATTCCTACAAGAGGCATGAGAGCAAATAAACTCTTCCCATTTCAATATTCCCCCCTTGCCCCAATTATTTGCAGCCATATTGTGAGTTTGAGCCAGAATTCCTTATTCCATCCCTTTTTCCTCCATTGCAAACCCTTGCCATTTCCCTAGAGAGAACTGAAGAGGAGAAATATACATGGAAGCAGTTGGAGCTTGGTGAAGAGGATCCCATGACTGAGTTCGAGGAGTATTTGCCAGTCTCATATTGTAAGTAACTCTGTGAGATTAATATAAAGAGATACTTTTTCCGTCCCGCCAAATGATGCCTTCAATATTTTTATATTTTGTTATGATATCTAACCCACTAATTAATATATAGAATGCATGCTTGTAGTTTCTTGTTTGTCTTTTGGTGAATGTAGGTTGGCCTTGGGAGGAGATCTGCAGTCAGGAAACAATGGAGTGCAAAGGGATCGACACCGGACGCGGGGTTTAAAGTAAGCCTACCGTATCCCTATACTTTTCATTTTGTGTATGATTGTGGGGTACTGTTGGGATAGTAGTTAAAAGTAGCAGACTTTATACAGTTATCTCTGACTGCACTTTAGATCCCTAGTTTAGTCCATAGGGGGTTTTCCCACTATAGAAATACCCTAACTAACTCAAAATAGAAATACGGTAGAATTTTAGCTAAATCAGTTTGTTGTGAAAGATATAAACAAGAAATTTATGGTTGTTTCTTAGGGTATTCTTTATTCTAAGAACACATTTTACAAGTTATGTGACCTTTCCCAGAAAATATCTAGGACCCACTCCACTCATAGCAAAGGCTAGCAACTGAAGTAGAATTTGACATTAAATATTTAGACATTTTCATTTCCAAAGTATGAAGATGATGGTAAAGGATGACATGGTGAATTTAATACCTAGGGGTGTTCCCTCTGATGGTTTAATATTTGAAGGGTGTGTTCTTAGAAAGAATCACTAATATGTATTTGAAACAAGGAAGTATTAGAGAGAAAAGACTTATTTGGAACTTATCTATAATGACCTATGTTCCCTAAACAAGCCGTCACTAGAAGGTGCAAGGTATGTTTTGAATTTCATTTATTCATTTTACATGTATACTTGGGTGTATTTCTTGAAAAATATGGATCATGTATTTGAAATATTTAGGAAATTTAGGGCATTAGATGAAAACTAGTGCAGTGGACCTGTGAAATGTTTACAATTACACAATAGAGTAAAATATGCAAGCAAGGACTTTGAGAACTACTTGTCATAGAATAGTATCTCTTAGTAGAGATCTATACCTTATACAACTCATCATAATGGAATTGTTTAAAGGAAGAATTGAACCTTGATGGAAATACAACTGTGTTTGCTTTATGCCAAAGGAATGTTGACTTGTGTTTGGGTATAAGTTGGTTACTATCCAAATTATCTTATGAACTTGATTCCAATGAAAGAAATATGTGACATGAATCCTATTGAGAAATGCAGTGGGAGAAATCCATTCATGAGACACCCTATAATGTTTGGATTCATATCATGGTCTCATATTCTAGATGATAAGAGAAAGAAACCAAATACAAAGAGTCATGCTTGTATCATGATGGGATACTTTGAAGAGTCAAAAGGCTTATATGTTTGATCCAGTCAAACAATAAGTTATTTGCAAGAGAGATGTATTTTTTAATGAGAAAACCTTAGTTATTACTATGTTGAATTCATATTATGACTTGTTAATCAATGATCCACTAGAAGTTTTGAAGAATTATGGATTGAATAACTACTACAATGGACAATCAATTGGATAGTCGACTCCTATACCATAACCAACTTGTAGTCAACCTTCCACAAAAAATTCAATCACAAGCTTTGGAACCCCTACTTAGTCATCCAATTATAATTTTGATACATACACTCCCTCTACATGGGGCATTCATCTTTCCATATGGGAAACTAATACAATTGAAGTTTTTGGTGTTGTTGCATGATATATAAATGAATCAAGGACAATTAGAAGTAATAAACATCACATGTGTGTTTCTATAATGGTGCATGTTCTAGGGGCACGTGATCCTGATACATATGTAGATGCACATGGTCGACCTAAATAGGAGAATGGTATCACTAATGAGTATCATTCCTTGATGAAGAATGAGAAATGGGACTTAGTTCCTAGAGTGTTGTTGGGCCCTCTGTTTTGAAGAACTAGTTTTGTGG
>ML780692.1:1073211-1128716 GCA_009831015.1 Picea engelmannii | reverse complement strand
TTAAAGGATTACTTATGCAAATTATACATAGACAACAACATAATCAATGAACATAAACACATAAGCACAACAATTGATAAAGGAGTTCACCCCTCTTATGGGCTACATCTCCTGGTCCAGCTTCCAATGGATCATTATTATTAGTTGCTAAAAAAGTTCTCAAAAACATGTCTGGGCTCTTTCGGCACCTCAATCGGTCGAAAAACGAAGAAGTTAGGCCTCCTGGAAGTCTCCCTCTTCAAGCTTGCTGTCTCTGGTTCTACAATTCACACCCTTCCTCTTTGAACCTGGCTCACACGCTCATTTAAGCACAAAAAACCAGCACCGGGTGCAACTGCACCAACGGTGCAAACCGTAGGACGGTTAAGGGCACGCCAGCCCCTAATCGCCTCAGCACCTGGGCATATGGCCATGTGACCTTGCGCTTTGATAAAAGGTGGTTGACCATTTTAAAAATCGTGTAACCACTCCCGCGCGCTCCAGTTAGGGTCATATGGCGCAATACATATAAACCGTGGGCCATGTTTCAAACCCTGCGCATATACAATGGAGTGGCTATGGTTAAAACCCCTGCGCCATTCATTATAACCACGCGCCATATAATATACAGTGGTCACATGAAAGTTCAAACAACCATGGGCCTGGGCTTAGCCCCGGTCTGACCCGCCGCCCAATATACAAAAGTTTAAACATAAATACATTTAAACCCACATTCATAACAATCAATAATCGGTGGCCTATTGGCCGGGCAGTCATGCGAAGACGCTAGCTATGTGGGGAGGTCCGAGGGTCGAATCCCGCAGCCTCCAATACATTTTATATAAAACCAACTAGCCAATAAAAGAGTGACACATGGCACTCATGGATTGGGCCACGTGTCCTCACACTATTTGCCAGCTACATGACACATGTCGCTCCCAGATTCGTCAATAGTCATCCTATCAACATCTGCCACATCATCATCATACGGTCTATACGACCCTACCACGTCAGACCGTACAGACTGTACAGACAGGTACAGTCAGCATCAAACTTTTTGCCTGTTTGGCTTGGCGAACAAATCGCGATATCTTCTCCATACGACGTCCATTTGACAAAGTAAATATATCGACGGAATCAGGAAGACGAGATGGACGTAATGGAACTTTTTTCGTCGCATTCCAAGCACTTTGAAAATTGAGCAAAATTTGATCCCCTGATCACTCAACCAACTTCAAGCGACCTCGTGCTTAACTCTGGTGTGAGCGGAGACTCCTGAAGTCACCAATTATACAATGAATTTCACCACTCCTTTATTCAGACACATATTTTGAGCTTAATAGCCTTGGAGAAGTTAACTCACAAAATCCTATTCCAAGGCTCTAAATCTTAAGCTAGTTTGTGCACCCTGAAAAATAAAACCATTTCTAATAAATTTTAAATTTATCAGCGTTACTTTTATTGGATTTGTTTATTCAAAATATGTGGTCGTGAAACTGATGATTTTATGACTCAATAAGTAAAAGAAATGAATATGAATATAATGAAAAGTCCTAACTTCAATTCTCAAAAAATGATAATCTTTTCAAAATGCAATTTTCAATTCAACTCTACGATTTCAAATTATATGAAATCTTTCCATACATGTATCAAGATCAATAATAAGAACCCAAAAGATCAAATTCCATAACGTGAAATGTATATTTTTGTATTTTCAATATAAAGAAATGAAAATGCAATGAATGAACAACATCTTGATATATAAACCCTACTGTAAGAGGAAAGAGACAAACCAAGCAGGATATCAGGAAGGAAAAACCCATCCTAAGATGCAAGGACAACCAACGAAAAAAAATGTTGAGAAAGAAAAACCGCCCAAAAATTCAACCAAAGGAAGGTTCCCTATCAATCTACAAGAACTTAATAGTCATGACAGAGATACAAGAAGAATCAACAACCATCAAAACTTACCAAGTAAACACCAAACTCAACAATCAAGCAAACAAGGATGATGTACGCAACTGTTCAGGAGAAAACCGCGTATATACGCTCCCTACAGAAAGAAATCTAACGTCTGTACACGTCTGTTAAGGGAAAACCCACGTATATGTATTGAAACACTACTAGGTTAAGGATAAGGCCAAGAAACTCAGACTCAAAATGAAAATAGGCTATCAATCAATTAGACAACAAGAAACTCAAGATAACCGAGAGCAATCAAAGGAGAAAAAGACTCCAAACCCCAAAAAGAAGATTATTTCCCTAGTATGGTTGCCAATTCTATTATGAGGAAAATCACTCTATGGCATGGGGTAAACAACAACTTACATAAATGACTACATAAATCATCTCTAATATCAAGTATGCTATATAAAAGAACATGCTAACAAGACAAGATAAATATCCTACCTCGTACAAACATTCAATGAAGTCCACCGTTGAGCACTTGAATCAAATCTATATACCTGCAACTTATCATCAACAACCAAGATACGCACACATATGGTGATAATATATAAAGTTAGCACATATAATAGCATAATCCATGAATATTCATAAAACATATGCCCATGGAATAATAATTCAAATATTTTCAAGACAGTAATTGGACGAGAAGAGAGTATTTCTATTAGAATATAATCAACATAAGTGTATGAATGAAAAAATTCCATGTCGGCATGTTCGGAACTGAGAAACTAAGTCTCTTCTAGTTGGGCCTCTAGTTAGGCCTCCACCACTTCAATCCTCCACCAAAGGAAAGCTCATATAAGAGAGACAATGAGATTCTCCATCAAATAGGGAAGAGCTTGGGGGCTGAACAATGTGTTCATACTTAAAATGACAAAGGGATGCAAACTCAATATGAAGTGAATAATTTCTCCAGAGTAACTTTTCTCTCAAAGTTGAATTCTTCTCCTCTTTCCACATCTTGGATATGGCCCATTTATAGCCTTCAAATGGAACTGAAGGGCCGAGTTAGAACGTTTCCAGTATATGGAAGGTCAAGGATCATGGATCTCATGACATGACATGGAAACCCCACACCATTTTTAATTTTGGGAACAAAACCCGATGTACGCAGGCTTTAATGGTGCAACCTGCATATACGCATGTTGTATATCTATTAGGACACGTATATGTGGAAAAATATGTTTTTTTAGTTCTGCGAATTGCAAAAAGGGGACTTCAAGTCTGCACAGGGAAATGAAAAAGGCCTTCTAAGCAAGTTTCATGGGGTGAGGCAAATATTGCCATAACATGACGAAAAACTCACCAAGGAGTTGTGGAACAAGCTCAAGGAGACTTTAGAGGTTGAAGAGAGCCCAGAAGAGTTGGTTGTTGCTAACCTTCTATAGAGAAACATAGGTAGAGTATAGAGAAGGAAGCAATGATCCAGAAGGGAATTTAGACTAAATACTCACATTGATGGCTATGAGACTAGTAATGTTATGCTAGATCTGGGGTCTGACGTCAACATATTACCAAAGAATACTTGGGAATCCATGGGTAAGCCCAAGCTGGTCTATTCTCCCATTTAGTTGTGGATGGCCAATCAATATTGTATCTATTCGGATGGGAGGATACAAAATGTTGAAGTGGACTTAGATGGATTCAATATAGTAGTTTATTTCAAGGTTATAAAAATCATGGGGGAGAAGGACCCATACCCAAATTTACTGGGAATTGATTGGGCTTATGGGAATTTTGTTGTTATTGACCTTAAGAAAGAAATCACATCTTTTGAAGTAGATGGTATGAAGGTAACCCAACCATTATACCCATATCAGGGTCCTCGCTATACAGATATGGTAGAGGGGAATATGGAAGAGGATGCCCCAGATCATATTTATACTTTGACTACAGGAAAGTGTGTGGACTATAGTAACCCACTTGCAGATGGCTCGGTAAGTCGACGTAGTATTCAACTTGTAGGTGAATATTCTGAGGTCTCTTTCAAAAATTGGAAACATGGAAGATATGAGAACTTTTCATGATGTTCCACAACTATCTGAGCATCCAGGTGGATTGCGTCATAGGTTAGAGAAAACCCTATTTATGATGGCACTTCATATTTATGTAGCTTTCTTTCTGAGTTACAGGATAAATTCATTCCGTAGAAAATAATTATGGTACTTGATGTTATATTAATATCCTCGTCTACTAGATGGTGGGCCACCCACAAAGAGATTTAATCTTCCTGGGATGAAGCAAGGCATTCCATCCAACATTTCTTTATTCCCCCTTCGCAACTTACTTCACTGAATCCATAAAAATCAACTTTGGAATCATATGATGGGATTTCATATATGAGGGATCATGGGGTGCATTGTATTCAAGCATGGGAAGTTGCACAATTGCCTTCTCAATTGTTGGTGCATTAGTTTATTCATTCCTTGGGACAAATTCTAGTCGCTTGGTATATCCATGAGGAAGCTTGATGTCAAACTGGTTGTTGGGAAATCCTTCAATGACAGTTTTGTCAAGACTTGTTATTCTCATGTAAGTCCACTGAAATCACTTTATCTTTGCAACAGATTAAGTAAATACCTTTTATTGATGAAGTTAATCCTATACATCCTCCTATTGTCTATCCTAAAAATGAGTACCTTCTTCATCAGAGTATTTACCCACCCTCTACTCGATTACTTGTGGTCTATCTTACTATTGATAGAGACCCAGAAGATCCAGATGACCTTGAGGAACTTAGGCATATGACATTTTAGGAATCTGAAGGGATTAGGGAGGTTAAATACATTATCTCGGAGGTTGTTAGGAGTTCCTATACCAAACCCTTGAATTTGTGGAAAGCAAATATAGGAACTAATGAGCATCCTATTATAGCATCCGTTGGAGACTATAGGGATGAACGGACGATGAAAAATATACAAACTCTCTTGCGAGAATATGAGGATTTGTTTCCTACAAAATTTTCCAAATTAAAAGGCATTAAGGGAGATTTATGGGAGATGAGGATAAAGTTAAATCCTGAATCAAGACTAGTCAAGCATAATCCATATTGGATAAATGCCAGAGTCAAAGAGAAAGTGAAGAAGGATATTCATAGTATGCTCACAGATGGGTTGATTTTCCCCATCGATAAGGCTGAATGGATCAGTCCTATCGTGATACAAAACAAGAAAGGTACATATGATATACGCTTTTGTGTGGACTACAAAAGCGTAAACGTTGCTTGCGTACATGACCCCTTTCCTACCCCCTTTAGCGATGAGGTACTAGACATAGTAGCGAGAAATGAGGCATAATCCTTTATAGATGGGTTTTCTGGATATCACCAAGTTAGAATCACCGAGGAAGACAAGAAGAATACTACATTCACTATTGAGTGGGGATCATTTTCCTACAATGTTATGCCTTTTAGGATTAAGAATGC
The DNA here is from genome assembly GCA_009831015.1 of Picea engelmannii. Taxonomy (NCBI): domain Eukaryota; kingdom Viridiplantae; phylum Streptophyta; class Pinopsida; order Pinales; family Pinaceae; genus Picea; species Picea engelmannii. The sequence continues at coordinate 1,123,345 of ML780692.1, read as the reverse complement.
TCCAACAATGTTTTCTCGGATAATCAATGTAGCATTCCATGATTTGATTCATAAGTTCCTTGAGGTATACCTATATGAGTGGATTGTATACAACTTACTTAAAGATAACATTGGTCTATTATTCTTGATGTTGGACCACTGTAGATAGTTATAGATTTCCATGAATCTGAGAAAATATATTTTTTGTGTACCATTTGGCAATCTGTTAGGACACATAGTTTGTAGGGTGGGAGTGTTAGTCAATCTTGCGAAAATCGTAGTAATTCACAATATGCATCCTTATTTCACTATCGAAGAGTTGTGCACAAGCATTAAGAAAATGCATGTGAAAGCTCGAACCATTCTTGATCCTATAGAGAAATCGACTAAACTTGTCGAGAACCAAGCTAAGGATGACCGCCTGGATGCAATGGATGAATTTAATAGAGCCTCAAAGACAACACTCCGACAATTTATGCCTACAGTTCAAGCATAGTACATTCAACTTCAATAGTTGGATTCTCTTGCTAAAATAGAATGGAATTCTCTGTGGCTACCAAGCCCAAGGTACCTGATGTCAACATCAAGTAGGAATTTGTTGCGGGTGCATTGATTTTGGAGAGGAAATGGAAGGACAAGGTCGCACACTATGAAAGTTTTCGACAACAAGAACTGCAATTTATACCAGAGTTGGGCCCTCCATTTGAGGGAGAGAAAATCAAAGAGGTGAAAGGTTGACTCNTTGCGGGTGCATTGATTTTGGAGAGGAAATGGAAGGACAAGGTCGCACACTATGAAAGTTTTCGACAACAAGAACTGCAATTTATACCAGAGTTGGGCCCTCCATTTGAGGGAGAGAAAATCAAAGAGGTGAAAGGTTGACTCGGGACAAGTCAAGAATTGTGGTTGGGGCCTAATGGGCCCTCCGTTTTGAAGAACTAGTTTTGCGGATGCATAAATATTTTGCAGAAACCCATAAAACATTGACATTAGATAGAAGTGGCAGAAATATATCTACCAGTGTGCCAACAAGGAAAAAGAGTGATTCTCCAACCGAAAGAGAAACATAAAGATATGGAACATTCAAGCACATGCCATAAGGATGTGGAATTAATAAAGAATAACAAAGGAATCAAGAATCAAATAAACCCCATGGAAAAGTTATAAAGAATTGAGTTACGTAATTGTAATACCTTTATATCCCCCAACTTGTAATTAATCATTAATTATGATCACCATGCTATGGCATGGGAACATTGTAAAAATATATTATGTTTAGATTTCTAATGACTGACTATGGGGGTGAATCCTTGAAGTACTAGCCATCATATCACTAGAGGAAAAAGAGTAAGGAAATTGTGGAGAGGGTCATTATGTCAAAATGACCCAAATTTCTCCTTGTTGAAACAGTAAGCGTCATCCTGATCACAAGGAGAAACCAGTTAATAAGAAAAGGATTGGTGGTTGAACCATCAACCACCCCAATGAATGGAAGCATGGAGGGTCTGGATGGGGAGACAAAAAACGGTCAACCCGAAGTACCACAGATGAAAGTTTTTCATACAGGTCCATACTAACCCGAGTTTCCTTCCGACAGAAGGAAAACGATAGTTCCATAATGATGCAGGAGCATTTCTCCAAGCCAACAAATCTCCATCCAACACTTCAATTGCGCATTCAATGAAGAGGAGAGGCGCATCCCTCTCACTTTCAAATTTCAAATTTGAATTAAATGAATTAAATGTTGTAAGGCTGAAGAGCCAAAGCCATGACTTTGAGTATGTTGTAGTTACAATCACCTTTAATGGCTGACAGGTAGAAAGGTATCTAACTCCAATTCAGATTATATGGTCCATTGAATGCAATTCAATGTAATTAATAAGAGTAAGTAGCTTGGAGGGAAGAGCTCAAGGAGCCCCCTTTTGTAAAAATATCCTTTGTATCTGTAGGAATTAGTTGGAAAAAGAGGTTGAGAAGAATAGAGAGAATAGGGAGAAGAGAAGAAGTTGTGACTCTGTTGCAATCAGAGATCACATTGTAAAGAGGCATTTCATATTAATACAATCAGAGCAGTTTTTCCTACATGTTCTTTTGTGTATGTTGATGAATGTCTTTATGTGTTTATGATATGCTATAGATGTATGTTATATGTGCATTTATAGGGATAGATATATTTTTCTATCTGTTGGGTTCTTTAATTCCAGGTATGGGTTCTTTGAGGCTTCATGCAAGAGGTTACATGGCATAACATTGTGGGTTCTGTAAGCTAGTGTATAGAGTGCACTTATAAATTTTGCGGAATTTGGACAGAGATGTGCCAAGAGGATGCACCAGAGGAAGTCACTAACTCAGAGAGGAATCCTTAGGGTTTCTGAACACCTTGAAGGAAGAACTATGCAGAGGAGAGCACAGGGAAGATAGAATTTCTGGGAATTCTATGAGACTCTGCCAAGAGGGCATTGAGCAGATGCACAAGGTGCACATAAGGAACTCTATTTCGAGTTCAATGAGAAGATAGAGTCACTGAAGATTCTATAGAATCTCTGCTAGGAGGGCATCGAGGGAGTTCAAGGAGTGCACTGAGAGGAACTCTATTTCGAGTTATGAGATAAGGGAAGTGTCACAGGGAAGACATTCACAACATTACTAAACACCCTATAGGCTCAACAACGTGTGCTTGAACGAGGAGTTGCAAAAGAGGGCACTTCCATCCCTTCAAGGAGAGAAAGGGACATAGACCATTGAAGTCTGAGTAGTTGAAGCTCAAGGAGGACAAAGACATGTGCGAGGATTTAACTAGGCCAACATTCAGTGAAGTGTTGAATGACAGTCGCATGAAGGCTATTCAGAGCAAAAGGAGTGCGCGCACGCAGAACTTGTTTCAAGTTCTCAAGCTCAGGAGGGACAACATTCCTAAAACATAGGTGAGGCTAAAGGTCATAGGCTCATAGGGCAAATAGCAAAGGTCGAGGCCTTTGAAAACTCAAAAATCTTCCAAGTCTAAAAGAAGCGCAAGCTCGGGAGGAGGCACACATCAACCATAGATCAGCTTAGGAGGAGAAGATTTGGACCGTCAAATCTATGTCCAGACGCATGCAGGAGAGAGAACAAAGGAGGAAAGATATAAACCTTCAGATCCAGCATCGATATTCGAAAGTCATTGGATCAAGGATACGTGCACGTGGTTTAATCCTTGGGAAGCCACACAGAAAGGTGGAACGGACGACAGGGAACTTCATGGAGAAGTGCAAAATGTCATGAGCCATTAGATCTCGCAGATTAGTGAGAAGGTTAAGGGGAGTGTCTTTCGATACTCAAAGCTCTGGAGGATTAATGACCGTTGGATCTAAATCAACGAGAGCCATTGGATCTCGTATGAGAATTCCCATATCGAAGTTCAGGGAATGGAGTGACCAGTGATTTGGATCAAGCATAAGAAATTCCTGGGTGGAGAAATCTTGAAATATCCAGAGCCGTTGGATCGAGAAAGATCTCAGTCGTAGATCACGTGGGAGGTGAGGCTTCAGGAATTCAATAATTGGAGTTTCGAAAGGTAAGGAAACTCTTTGCTTTGGATTTTCTTGAATTGTGAAATCCCAAAGAGTGAAAGGAATAGGACCCAATCCTTGGTGGAGGGTCATATGGCCCCATAAAGTTGAAGGATAATAGTTATTGGGCCCCAATTAGGTTTCAGGGTTTTAGAACTCAAGAGGTAGAGTTTCATGGTCAATACAACTCCCAAAATCACGAAGAGAGAAATGCTGAAAGGTGGGTCCCAAGTATCAGTCAGAGGATACGTGCAGTGGAAGTCAAAGGAGTGGTTAGAGTTTCGGAAACCTTTTGGGTTTCAGGGATTGAATAGGCAGGGAAGTCCACATTTGGATTCATGAGGTCCCAAATTTCGAAAGAACTCTTTGAGTTAGCATTTGGTCATAGAGTAAGGCCATATGAAAGAGGCTTAAGGGAGGAGCCAAATAGCCATTACACCTTTTTGGAGTTTGGCATTCCAAAGGGAAAGGAATACTTGCAACGAGAGTTGTGAAGTCGCAAAAGCCAAGCACCTTTTGTCTTGGCCTGAGGTCAAAGCACCGTGTTCATATGGAGGTGAATACCTACGCCTGGTGTGTGTTTGTGCAGGTGGGGTTTTCATAAAGAAACTATGGATTGTTTTAACTAAGGTTCCAATAGGATCAGAGGGAGTTGAAGGAGGAGCCTCAAGGACAGTTTAGAACGGTCCCGAGGGTCGGGGGTCTGCACCAGTGTGGTATCAGAGCATGATTTTTCTAGTATATTTTAGGCAAAAGAGGAAGTGAGATGAAGAAGAGCCTGTAGGAGATAGGTAAAAGGTGAAGGCTTTTTCGGGATGCAACAGTCAAATGGTACAGTCAGGTGGACTGTAGGAGATACTAGGAGTTCTCTTAGTTACAGAGTAAACAACAAAACATTTGCTAGGAGGGCAGATTCAAAGGCAAAAACATGGCTATTGAAGGCCATAAGCATGGTCAAAGAGAGGACCACCATCAAATGAAGAGAAAGGATGAGATGGATAAAGAGCTCAGCGAGATAAGGGAGAGAATAGAATATCTTGCACTGCGGGTGCAGCAGAATGCAAAATCACGATGGGTATATGAATGGCCCATGAAAATGAAAGTAAAGTGGCCATTCAAGGAGTTGTTGGCTAGAAGACAATGGATACTATTGAAGGAATGGCTGAGGCATGTTAGAAGCCTTGGTAACACAGAAGGAGTGGTTCACATCTTTGAACCAGAGACTAGGAGAAATCTCAGTGACAATGAGGTGAGATCATTGGAGGATCTCATAGAATGTCAGGAAGGAAACACAGAAATTATCGTTTACCAGGTGGGAAATGGGATGAGATCATTGTAGGATCTAAAAGACTGTCAAGAAGGAAGCAAGGAGAATGAAAATTGCTAGGAAGGCAACAAGGAGGGGTCATTAGTTGATCTCAAAGACTGTCAGGTGGGAAGCGCAGAAATCCCAATTTGCCAAGAAGGCAAGGGAGAGACGATGAGATTAGAGGTGAGTTCATATCAGCAAGAAGAGCTGATGGAGAAGGATTGGAAATGTGTTCTTACCATTGGGGGGATCAAAGTATTCCTTCCAAATAGCCAAGTAAAGTTTGATGCACAAGATGAAAGTGCAACAGAAGAAGAAGGACAGCTAGTAGCGACTGTCATAGTGAAAGAAATTGAGCAGACATTGATGTTTTCACAAGGAGAAGAGGAAAAGGAGCATTTGGAAGAATGGCCCAAAATTTTCAGCCAGGACACTGAAAAAGAGATAATTGCAGCAATGAATCTTGCAACAGAAGAAGAAGAGGAGGAAGAAGATAGTCTAGAGTTTGTTGATCTGTGTGACGAAATTGAAGCCCTAGAGAAGAGGGTGAAGGTGCAGGGCATGCACATCCATCAAGTCAGGTTGGAGACAGAGGAAGAATACCAACCCAAGGAGTGACTGGAGGAAGCTGGAAATACACCAGCAAGAGAAATGGCAGAAGCAAAGTTGTCAAAGGAAGAATCTGAGCAACAGCTCAGTGAGGAGACTGCAGAATTGGAATTTGCAGCAGGGTGGCAAGTCAAAGCCACAAGAGATGAGGAAGACAACATGGGAGATCATATTGATCTACCCATTTGCAGGGAAGAAGTGCAGCCAAGGGGACTGCAAAGGAAGAACCAACCAGTTGAGCAGCTGGACGAAGAAATTAAGAGAATTGAAAAGTTGATGTTGAGGTCAGCAGCAGAATCAACCAGCAAGAGGAAGTTGGCTAGAAAAGACCATGCAAGAGAAGCAATCCAGTAGCAAAAACGAAGCAGTGGAGCAGATGGACAGCTCCAAAGAATAGTTTGGGATCTAGGTGGATTTCAACAACAGAGTTGGGAAGCTCATAAGTAGGAGATCATAAATTTTTTGCAGCTATGGAGCATGATGCAGGAGCATCGCTCCAAGCCAGCAAAGTGCCAACCAACACTTCAATTGCGCATTCAATGAAGAGGAGAGGTGCAACCCTCTCACTTTCGAATTTCAAATTTGAATTAAATGAATTAAATGTTGTAAGGTCGAAGAGCCAAAGCTGTGCCTTTGAGAATGTTGTAGTTAGAGTCTCCTTTAATGGCTGACAGGTAGAAAGGGATCTAACTCCAATTTGGATTAGATGGCCCATTGAATGCAATTCAATGTAATTAATAAGAGTAGGTAGCTTGGAGGGAAGAGCTCAAGGAGGCCCCTTTTGTAAAAAGATCCTTTGTATCTGTAGGAATTAGTTAGAAAAAGAGGCAGAGAAGAATAGAGAGAATAGGGAAAAGAGAAGAAGCCATGAATCTATTGCAGTCGAAGCTCACATTATAAAGAGGCATTTCATATTAATACAATCAGAGCAGTTTTTCCTGCATGTTATTTTGTGTATGTTGATGAATGTATTTATGTGTTTATGATATGTTGTAGACGTATGTTAGATGTGCATTTGTAGGGATAGATATATTTTTATATCTATTGGGTTCTTTGATTCTAGGTCTGGGTTCTTTGAGGATTCATGCAAGAGGTTGCATGACAGAACAATGTGGGTTCTGTAAGCCAGTGCATAGAGTGCACTTCTGAATTCTGTGGAATTTGGACAGAGACGTGCTAGGAGGATGCACCAGAGGAATTCATTAACTCAGGGAGGAAGCCTCAGGGTTGTTGAACACCTTGAAGGAAGAACTATGCAGAGGAGAGCACATGGAAGATAGAATTTCTGGGAATTCTGTAATACTCTGCCAAGAGGGCATTGAGAGGATGCACAGGGTGCACAGAAGGAACTCTATTTTGAGTTCAGTGAGAAGATAGATTCACTGAATATTCTGTAGAAGATTTGCCAGGAGGGCATCGAGCGAGTGCAAGGAGTGCACCGAGAGGAACTCTATTTCGAGTTCTAAGATAAGGGAAGTGTCATAGGGAAGACATTCACAGGGTTACTGAACACCCTATAGGCTCAACAAGGCATTCTTGAATGGGGAGTTGTCAAAGAGGGCACTTCCATCCCTTCAAGGAGAGAAAGGGACAAAGACCATTGAATTTTGAGTAGTTTAAGCTCAAGAAGGACAAAGACCTATGTGAGGATTGCACTAGGCCAACATTAAGTTAAGTATCAAATGACAACCGCCTGAAGGCTAGTCAGAGCACAAGGAGTGTGCCCAGGAAGAACTTGTTTCAAGTTCTCAAGCTTAGGAGGGAGAGTGTTCCTAAAACACAGGCAAGGCTAAAGGTCGTGGGCTCACAGGGAAAAGAGAAAAGGTCAAGGCCTTTGAAAACTCAAAAAGTTTCCAATTCCGGAAGAAGCGCAAGCTCATGAGGAGGCACACATCAACCAAAGATCAACTGCAGAGGAGAAGATATGGACCGTCAAATCTATGTTCAGACGCACGCAGGAGAGAGCACAAGGGAGGATAGATTTGAACCATTAGATCCAGCATCGATATCCGAGAGTTGTTGGATCAAGGATACATGCACGGGGTTTAATCCCTAGGAAGCCATGCAGAAAGGTGGAACGGATGACAGGGAAATTCGTGGAGTAGTGTGAAATGTCGTGAGCCGTTAGATCTCACAAATTAGTGAGAATGTTAAGGGGAGTGTATTTCGATACTCAAAGCTCAGGAGGAGTAATAACTGTTGGATCCAAATCAACGACAACCATTGGATCTCGTATGAGAATTCCTATATCGGAGTTCTGGGAATGGAGTGACCAGTGATTTGGATCGAGCATAAGAGATTCCTGGGTGGTGAAATCTCGAAAGACCTACAGCCATCTGATCTAGGAAGATCTTAGTCATAGATCACATGGGAGGTGAGGCTTCGGGAATTCGGGAATCGGAGTTTAGAAAGGTAAGGAAACTCTCTGTTGTGGATTTTCGCGAATCGCGAAATCCTGAAGAGAAAAAGGAATAGGACCCAATCCTTGGTGGAGGGTCATATGGCCCCATAGAGTTGAGGGATAATAGCCGTTGGGCCCTAATCGGGTTTCGAGGTTTTTGGACTCAAGAGGTAGAGTTGCATGGTCAACACAACTCCCGAAATCATGAAGAGAGAAATGCTGAAAGGTGGGTCCCAAGTATCAGTCAGAGGAGTGGTAAGAGTTCCAAAAACCTTTCATGTTTCAGGGATTGAATAGGCAGGGAAGTCCACATTTGGATTCGTGAGGTCCCGAATTCTGAAAGCACTCTTTGAGTTAGTGTGTGGTCACAGAGTAAGGCCATATGGAAGAGGCTTAATGGAGGATCCAAATAGGCATTACACCTTTTTGGGGTTTGGCATTCCAAAGAGCAAGGAATACTTGCAACGAGAGTTGTGAAGTCGTGAAAGTCGAGCGCCTTTTGGCTTGGCCTGAGGTCAAAGCACCGTGGTTGTATGGAGGTGAAGACCTATGCCTGGTGTGTGTTTGCGCAGGTGGGGTTTTGTGATATACCAAATATAAAAAGTATGCAGAATAGAAATAAAATGATAGAAATGGCAGAATAACAATAATATAACCAGCATAATCTCCACAATAACACATAAATGATATAAGAACAACAACAGAAATAGCACTTTGATTCAAAAAGAAATGTTCATGGGCCTCTTCGAGGGGGCAACCTCCAATCGAGCAGAGCTATATTAAAATAATCTTCAATCTAGGGTTCTCATACCCTCAACCTTTATTTATACTAAATATGTCTATCAAAAGAAGCATCTAGAGGAAGATCCTTCTAGAAGCGAAAACTTTTATTAGGTATTCTTACATCCGCCTTATTCTATTTTATTGAAAGGCCTTATTAATATTGACCTTTATTACATTCGAATATATTTCTCTACCTATGTGCATTAGGACCCTAACATGTTTGCCCCCTTAAAAATAGCCTTGTCCTCAAGGCTTGAGATGTGGAAACTGCTGCAGAATGGTAGCTGGTTCCCAAGTGGCATCAGTTGGAGTTGTATCTTTCCACTTGACTAGCACTTCCTTGATGGTTCTTTGACATAGGCGATGCTCACGCTGGTCGAAAACTTCTTCTGGCTGTAGCCAAATGGATCCTTCTTTAGCTAACTCGACAAGGTTGGTTTTAATTTGGCACCTAGTTCCAATCACCTTCTTTAAGAATGAAACATGCAAAACAGGATGTAGCTTTGAATGACTGGGCAGGGCTAATTGATAGGCGACTTGTCCCACACACTTGAAAACTGTATAAGGACCATAAAATTTGGGCACTAGCTTCTGACAATGTTCATCCTTGAGGGAAGTTTGCTTGTATGGTTGCAGTGGCAGAAACACCTGATCCCCTTCTGCAAATTGACGTTCAGAGAAACCTTGATCTTCTTGTTGCTTCATGCAATTCTATGCCATGACCAAGTCATCTTTGAGGGTACGGAGAATATCCTCTCGAACTGGAAGTGTTTTGTCAACCGCCTGGACCTTCAAGGTTGTTACACATGAAAATTTCACACCTAGGTACCTCGCCCTAAGTGTCGTAAAGTGTCATATAAGTGTCGCATACACCTTGACACCATGGAATAGCCTATGTCACAATCCCTAGTCAATGTGGAGGAGGGATACATTATATGAAGGTCAAAATACCAAGAACACATGAATTATTATTAATATTCATGGAAAAGGAATTGACAGTGGCCATCAAATCAGAATCCACACAAGAGGAGCGTGCAGAGAAGGAGATTAGACCTCAGCTGTCAGATCAGAGCACGAAGGACCAACAATGGTTAGATCCAGTGGAGCTACAAGGAGGATAAGCCCAGGAGTCAGTCAACACTCCAAAGCTGTGAAGGAATCATGGTCGTTGGAGCCATAGGAAATGTGGCGAGAGATCAACATTTCTCTGACTCCCAAGCTGGAGAAGTCAAAGATGAGATTTGTAGGAACTTGAGATATGCGAAGTCGTGAAATGATCTAAGCCGTCAGATCACCGACGATATGGGTCAGTAATCTGAAGAAAGTATCGGATATCGAGAGTTGGAAGAGTCAGGGCTGGCTCATGTTCAAACCCCCGACATGCGAAGTCACGATGAGATCTGAGCCGTCGGATCAAAGAAAAGATCTGGATCGTTGATCTAGCAAGCGAAGCACTCGAATGTTTGTCCCGTGGTCATAGCCAAGGTCACATTGTCGAAGGATGAAGGGAGGAGCTAGCACACTACTTAGCTCCATTTCAGATATCGTGAGTTGGGAGAATCGAGGTAACTCACAACAAGAGTTCGCGGTACGCGAAATCATGAAGCACCCTTTTTCTTGGCCATGGTCATAGATGGAGGTCACATTGTCAAAGGATGAATGGAGGAGATAACATGTCCCTGGGCTCCATATCATAGATCTTCGAGATCGTGACACACCCTTTTGATTAGCGAGAGGTCATAGCCAGCGGTCACGCAGAGTGAGAATAAAGGAAGGAGCTAGCGCTGCTAAGCTTCATTTCGGATATCGTGAGTTGAGAAAATCGAGGTGACTCACAGTCGATCACCCCATATGTGAAATTGTGAAATAAATTTTGAATAGGTGTTTGGTCACTGCCGGTGGTCACGTGAAGGAAGAGACTAGAATCCGAAGAAGACATTATTGATTGGCTGTAATTGCCAGAATGCAGTGATGAAATCGGCCAGAGAACTCAAGGAGATGCAAGGTGATCGCCAGAGGAGTTGAAGAGCCTCGAGGTAACTGCCACTGGAATGAAGATTGATCAGAGAGACAATTGACAAATGGAAAAGTGTCAAAGTATGTAACTGCAACAAAGAGGATAAATCTTGATTGTTATAGAGAAGACGAAGAGTCGCACTGCCAGAGAAGGAAAAGAATCTTAGCATAATGACCAGTGATGATGAATGCATGGAGATAACCGCCAAAGAAGATGAAGAGTTTCCATGATGATCAAGAGACAACTCGATGTGGGAAATTGATGCAGAACATTGAGGCAGAAAGGAGTATGCAGTGGTATAGCGCATGGAGCATGCAGTTGCTACATAGAGAATATAAAAATGCAGAACAAAGAAGAGATTGGTGCTTCCATTGAGAGTGATTCATGTGACAAGAAAGATGTTGATGCAGGAGAGAAAAGTAGCATAGAAAAATAGTGATGAGACTGGGAGTTGTAGCTTCCATATGGTTGTAGCCAGAAAAACTAGGGTGGCAAGGTGGTGCAAGGGAGAACTATTGTTCTTTGTTATACAGGTCAGTGCCTGTGTGACTGGAAGTTGGTGGTTCCATCCAGTTGGTGATGGAACACTTAGGGAGTTGGTGCTTCCTTCTAGTGGGTGCTAGAGAAACCAGGGAGTTGGTGCTTCCTTCTAGTGGGTTCTAGAGAAACCAGAGAGTTGGTGCTCTCAACAAGTTGTATATTTCAAAACAGAGGTGGTAGCCTCACAATGAGTTGGTTCTCATAAGAATGATAATGTACATAAAATAAATATTACTTATCATATCGAGAAGAAGAGGTTTTTTCCCTTTAAGGGTTTCCTCTGGAAATATTTGTCTCTGTATATTTCATATGTGTGATTGATGTTGTATATTCTATTGATTACCTCCTTGCATTATTGTGATTGTCATTGAGTGATTTGTAAAGAGTTTCAAGTAAGCATAATTGTTTAAGCACTATAACAACAGATTCACCCCCACCCCCCCTCTCTTAGTTGTCCAACAATTGGTATCAGATCTGACCCCTTTTATCTAAGGTTTGATCCTAGAGATTAAACATGAATAGTCGTGAAGGAACTTCAACCAACAAGGCCCCTCTGTTCAATGGAACAAACTTTGCCTTCTGGAAAGTTAGGATGAGAACCTACATAATGGCTTTAGGTGCAGATGTCTGGGATGTGGTAGAGACTGGTTATGTAAAGCTAGGTATACTAGCTAATACGAATGACAAACTAGAATTCATATTTAACGCTAAGGCTATGAATGTTATTCTGAGTGGGCTTGCAAAAGCAGAATTTGTAAAGGTTATGCACTTAGAAACTGCCAAAGAAATGTGGGACAAACTCATTAGTAGTTATGAAGGTAATGAGAAGGTAAAGGATGCCAAGCTTCAAACCTACAGAGTATAGTTTGAACAACTAAAGATGAAAGAGGATGAAACTGTTGGGAAGTACTTTCTGAGAGTTGAAGAAATAGTAAATGAAATGAAAGCACTTGGTGAAAAAATTGAGGAGCCCTCTTTAGTTCAGAAAATTTTGAGATCTCTGCCAGATAGGTTCAACCCAAAGGTCGCTGCTATAGAATAACTTAATGATCTAAAAGCTTCGGATTTCGATCAACTTCTAGGAATTTTGACTGCATATGAAATGAGGACAATTAAAGATAAACCCACCTCCAGAGAAGCATCATTTAAAGCAGATAAGAATGAGGATTCTTAGCTTGATGAAATTGAAGAAAAATTTGTGAGAAGACTAAAGAAAGGATCAAGAAAGAACCAAGGAAAGTTGTTGTTCAAATGTTTTAACTGTAGAATGATAGGTCACTTTGCATCTAAGTGTCCACACAAGAAAAATAACCAAAACTTTGAAGGTGAAGAGAAGTATAAATCCAAGAGATTTGATAAAAAGAAAAGTTTATGTGTAAACAATGATGATTCTTCAGGAGACACAAAAAATGATTCTGATGGTGAAGGTAAGGTTAATGAATTTGTGCTTATGTCCAAAGAGGATTATGTTAATCAAAACACAGGAAGTGATGTTAATGATGAATAATTTGTGGTTGATATGGAAGGTGAACTAATCAGTGCCTTAGAAGAGATTGACAGAATCAGACTCGAGAAGAGAAAACAAAAACAATTGTTGATGCAGTTTGAAAAGAATGCTAAAAAACTTGATGAAGACTTTGCCCTGATAAAGGTGGAGTTAGAAGAGGCAAAGAAAATAGAGGACATTCCGAAACAACAGTTATCAAAGAAGAAGGCAAGATGTGAAGCCTTGGAAGAAGAGGTAGTAAAAAATAGAAAAGAGATGGAGAAGTTCAAATCATTGTATCTCCAAAATCTTCCAAGCATTAAAGCCTCAGAAGGATTAACCACCATTTTGAATCAGCAAAGGAATCCAAATTTGAAAACTAGTTTGGGTTATGAAGAAGGATCAAGTTGTAGTCAACGAAGCAACAAAGAATCCATCATGTTTGTCAAGTCTACATTTATTGGAAACAACAAATATAGAGAAACAGAGGAAGATAATTATCTGCCAAGGAAGAGTGAAAGAAAAAGTGCCTGAACTGAATCTGTAGAACAAAGAAATCGACCTACTCAAAGAAGACAACCATTTTCCAGGTACAAAGGATTGTTCTATGAATATTTTTTTTTTCTGTTCTAACTTTGGTCACAAATATTTAAACAATTCTTTAAGATTTAGATATGAGCAATCAAAACACTCGAGGAATAGAATATCTACCGCAACAAAGAATGAGACAACCAAGTAACAAACAATCACAGACTGTAAATCATGTGATGGCTGGGAAAATGACACAAGTTAATCATAAAAACCATTATGATCCCTTATTCAATGAACCAAAATGTTACACCTTCCATAATTATGGACATAAAGCTGCAAATTGACGTTTACGAAACTATGAAGCAGATTTGACTCCCTTTGCTCAAAACATCAAGGTTTGGAAGAATAAAGAAAATGACAAATGTGGATTAGTGTTTTCAGCTCAAAGACAAAATAACCACTGGTATATTGACAGTGGGTGCTCCAAACATATGACAAGAGACAAAAGTAAGTTTTTGTCTCTAAGTGAAAGAAAATCAGGAAATGTAACCTTTGGAAATGATGCTCCTAGTAAAATCAAGGGTAAAGGGATGGTGAGTTTGAGTAATGGTAAAGGAAAATCCCATGATGTTCTGCTTGTATATGGGTGGAAACATAATTTTCTCAGTGTCAGTCAAATGTGTGATAGAGGATGTGAAGTGGTGTTCACTTCCAAGGATTGCAAGATAAAGTCTGTAAACTCAGGACAAGTGGTGGCTAAAGGCATACAGATGGATAATAATGTATATGTGTTGAAAGAAGATAGAGAAGAGTGTCATCTAAGAAAACATGATGAAATATAGTTATGGCATAGGAGACTTGGACATCTAAACTTTGATCACTTAATCAAGCTCAAAAATCTTGAGGCAGTAAAAGATCTTCCAGGAATATTAAAGCCACAAGACTCTGTGTGTAAACCCTACCAAGTAGGAAAGCTAACTAGGACTCATTTTAAATCCAAGAGCTCTACTTCAACAAATAAACCACTTCAATTAATTCATATGTATTTATGTGTACCATCAAGACAGGAAGTCACGAGGAAGGAAAAATACTTTATGCTGATCATTGGCTATTACTCCATACTTACTTGGGTTACTTTTCTCAAAGAAAAAGCTGAAGCATTTGAGAAATTTAAAATATTTAAGGCTTTAACTAAGAATCAAACATGTAAGAGGTTAAAGGCAGTAAGATCAAACAAAGGAAGATAATTTATGTCAAGTGATTTTAAGGAATTTTGTGATAAAAATGGGATCAAGAGAGAATACACAATCCTAGGAACTCCACAACAAAATGGAGTAGTTGAGAGGAAAAATAGAACAGTGCAGCAAATGGCCAGGTCAATGATGAATGAGAAGAAAATTGGTCAAACCTATTGGGTAGAACCAATAAACACATCAATCCATGTTCTTAATAAATCAAACCTCAGAACACATAGTGACAAGACACCTTATGAACTGTGGTATGGGAGACCTACTTCAATCAAACACTTCAAAGTCTTTGGGAATAAGTGTTACATAAAGAATAATAATGAGAACCTTGGAAAGTATGATGACAGGGCTGATGAAGGCATCTTCTTAGGGTATGCTACAAACATTAAAGGATACAGATGCTATAATAAGAGACTGCATAAATTGGTTGACTGTATTGACATAAAAGTTGATGAAGGAATCCCAATAAGAGAGGTGAACAATATTGAATCAACAACAAAGGATATAGATGAAGTTCAAGCTGAAAAGGTCCAAGAATCAGAACAAGAAGAATCTAAGTCAGATGAAGATGCAAATACTCAGGAAGACTCAAATCAATAGAAAACATCAAATTCTTCCTCCATAATTACTCAAAAGAATGATCCTACAAGTCAGATAATTGGTGAAAAAGACAAAGGTGTACAAACCAGGAGAAGGATAATAAAAAACACTGAGCAATCAAATATAGCCTTCATATCCATGGTGGAACCCAAGAACTTCAATGAGGCCAATAAAGATGTAAATTGGTTAAAATCAATGAATGAGGAACTGGACCAGATTGAAAAGATTGACACTTCAGAACTCGTTCCTAGGCCAACAGATAAAAATGTAATAGGATCAAAATGGGTCTACAAAAACAAGATGAATGAGCAAAGAAATATTGTAAGAAATAAGGCTAGATTGGTCTGCAAAGGATATGCTCAAATAGAAGGAATGAACTTTGATGAAACATTTGTGCCTGTAGCAAGATTAGATGCTATTAGAATGTTTCTTTCCTATGCTTGTCATAAGAAGTTTAAAGTGTATCAAATGGATGTCAAGTCATCTTTTCTAAATGGAGATCTAAGAGAAGAAGTCTATATGGAACAACCAGAGGATTTCCAACTGTCAGATAACCCTGAATTTGTATGCAAGCTGAAGGAAGCATTATATGGGTTGAAACAAGCTCCTTGTGCCTGGTATCACGGACTTGATACATACCTACAAGAAAAAGGGTTTGAGAGAGGAACAATTGACAAAAATCTATATATCAAAACATAGGGTAATGATCTGCTCATTGTGTTGGTCTATGTAGATGACATCATCTTAGGTAGTAATAATGCTTCATTGGTAAAATGGTTTTCTTCTTCCATGCCGTCTGAATTTGAAATGTCTATGATAGGGGAACTGTCACTTTTTCTTGGCCTACAAATTACTTAGAGCTCTGAAGGAATATTTCTTTCTCAAGAAAAGTATCTAAGAGAAATGTTGAAAAGGTTTCAAATGGAAGATTCTAAACCTATGAGCACACCTACAGTCACTGGATGTAAGTTAAGAAAGGATGATGATTCACCTGATGTTGATCAGAGTTCATATAGGTCTATGATAGGAAGCCTATTGTACATCACATCATCTCATCCAGACATAATGCATGTTTCTGTAATGGTGGGAAGGTATCAGGCCACACCTAAACATAGTCATTTGTTAGCTGTCAAAAGAATCTTCAGATACTTGAAAGGAACAATGGACTATGGCCTATGGTATCCTAGGAATAATAATTTTCAACTATCAGTCTATTCAAATGTTGATTGGGCTAACTGCGTCGATGAAAGGAAAAGAACGAGTGGTGGTGCATTCTTCTTAGGAGATAAAAGAATGAGTGGAGGAAAATCACGAGTAGCATGGTTGAGAAAGAAGAAAGGTTCCATTTCCTTATCAACTTCAGAAGCTGAATACATTGTAGTTGCCACTTGTTGTACCCAAGTATTGTGGATGATTTAGACACTTACAGAATTGGCAGTAAAATATACTACACCGATCCCAATTCATTGTGATAATGCCAGTGAAATTAGTGTGTCAAAGAATCTTGTCTTTCACTCCAAGACCAAGCATATACCCATCAAGTATCACTTCTTGAGGGAACAGGTAACCAACTCTGTGGTTTCTTTGCATTATAATCCATCCAAAGATCAGATTGTGGATATCTTCACTAAACCACTTGCACAAGCTCAGTTTGAGTATCTACACCAAAAGTTGGGCGTGACCCCACTATCAACCTAAGAGAGTCCATCTTGTCAGGGGGAGTATGTGTTGGTTGAATATCTGATACCTCTGAAAAGTACTGCAACAACGCATGGGGAGCATGTTTTCTTTGGCATTGATGTTAAAGGGGGGGAAAAGGTGTGGATGATATAGTTGGAGGGATAAGAAGAATAATGTATCCGTTTAAGGTTTCCATCAATGCCAAAGGGGGAGATTGTTGGCATGTTTATAAGCAAGGTGTGCTTCTCATTGATGGAAAGAATGACAATGATGTTGGGAAGATTACAGGCAGAGTGTGCATGGAAAGAACAAAAATGGAGACACAACAGAGCAAGCTCGAGAAGCTCGGGAGGAATAGCGTAAGTATGTAAAGATAAAAGCTCGGAAAGAAGCATAAGCTTAGGAGGAGGAGAAACAGTGGCCATCAGATCATAATCCACACAGAAGGAACGAATAGAGGAGGATATTAGACCTCAGCCATCATATTGGAGTGTGAAGGACCAACAATGGTTAGATCCAGTGGAGCTGCAAGGAGGATAAGCCCAGGAGTTAGTCAACACTCCAAAGCTGCGAAGGAATCCTGGCAATTGGAGCCAGAGGACACGTGGCGAGGGATCAACATTTTCCTGACTCGCGAGATGGAGAAGTAAAATATGAGAGTTGTAGGAACTCACGATATGCGAAGTCGCGAAATGATCTAACCGGTTGGATTACCGAGGATATGGGCCATTGATTTTGAGCAAGTATCGGATATCGAGAGTTGGAAGAGTTAGAGTTGGCTCGTGTTCAAACCCCCGACATGTGAAATCACGATGAGATATGAGCCGTCGGATCGAAGAAGAGATCTGGACCGTTGATATGGAAAGTGTAGAGCTCGAATGTTTGGCCCATGGTCATAGCCAAGGTCACATAGTCAAAGGATGAAGAGAGGATATAGCACACTGCTAAGCTCCATTTCAGATATTGTGATTTGGGAGAATCGAGGTAACTCACAATAGGAGTTCATGATACATGAAATTGTGAAGCACCCTTTTGCTTGGCCCTGGTCATAGCTGGAGGTCACATTGTCGAAGGATGAAGGGAGGAGATAGCACGTCGCTGGGTACATATCGGATATCACTAAGATCGTCACACACCCTTTTGATTAGTGAGTGGTCACAACCAGCGGTCACGCAGAGTGAGAATAGAGGAAGGAGCTAGCGCTGCTAAGCTCCATTTCAGATATTTTGAGTTGGGAAAATCGAGGTGACTCGCAGTCAATCTTCCGATATGAGAAATCATGAAACAAATTTTGAATAGGCGTTTGGTCACCGCTGGTGGTCACGTGAAGGAAGAGGCTAGAAGATGAAGAAGCCATAATTGACTGGTTGTAATTTCCAAAATGCAGTGATGAAATTGGCCAGAGAACTCAATGATTTACAGGGTGATCACCAGAGGAGCTGAAGAGACTCGAGGTAATTTCCAGTGGAATGAAGACTGATCAGAGAGAAAATTGACATATGGAAAAGTGTCGAAGTCTGTAACTGCAACATAGAGGATAAAGCTTGACTGTGACAGAGAAGACATAGATTCACACTACCAGAGAAGGCAAAGAATATCAACATAATGACCAATGATGATGAATGCATGAAGCTAATTTCCAGAGAATATGAAGAGTTTCCATGATGATCAGGATATGACTCGATGTGGGAAATTGATGCAGAACAATGAGGCAAAAAGGAGTATGCAGTGGTATAGCGCATGGAGCATGCAGTTGCTACACATAGAATATAAAAACGCAGAACATAGAAGATATTGGTGCTACCGTTGAGAGTGATTCATGCGAGAAGAGATACGTTGATGCAAGAGAGCAGAGCAGCGTAGAAGAACAGTGATGAGATTGGGAGTTGTAGCTTCCATCTGGTTGTAGCCAAAAAAACCAGGGTGGCAGGGTGGTGCAAGGGAGAACTATTGTTCTTTGTTATACAGGTCATTGCATGTGTGACTGGAAGTTGGTGCTTCCATATAGTTGGTGTTGGAACACTTAGGGAGTTGGTGCTTCTTTCTAGTGGGTGCTACAGAAACCAGGGAGTTGGTGCTTCCTTCTAGTGGGTGGCATAGAAACCAGAGAGTTGGTGCTCTTAGCAAGTTGTAGCCTCACAATGAGTTGGTGCTCACAAGAATGATAATGTACAGAAAATAAAGATTACTTATCATATCAAGAAGAATAGGTTTTTTCCCTTTATGGGTTTCCTTAGGAAATATCTGTCTCTGTATATTTCATTCATGTGATTGATGTTGTATGTTCTATTGCTTACCTCCCTACAATATTATGATTTTCATTGAGTGATTTGTAAAGAGTTTAAAGTAAGCATAATTGTTTAAGCACTGTAACAAATGATTCACCCCCCCTCTCAGTTGTCCAACAAAGACTATCAAGATGGAAAGCATGAAAAAGGCTACTGTTGAGACATGAGAACCATGTGGTAAGTCATGGTCACCCTAGAATATGTTGTGTTGTGGCAACACAAACTGAAGGGACAGCTCGACAGAGAAAGTTTGAGGGACGCCTCGACTATAAGGAAAAACAAAGTCTTTAGACCTCTTCCTGTGCGAGAAAGCCTTAGAAGGGCAAGATGGAGTGCATGAGGGACTATATATTAGAGAGGGGATGCCTGAGACTGGGATTAGAGGGTGAGTGACCGTAAGGAAGAGGATACTTTGATCATTGTTGTAAACTATTGATTGGGATCATGCACACAATGGGTATGTCCAGGAAAAATAGTGAGCCCAGATAACAAGACAACCATGTGGATGAAAATCCACAGACTACACAGATAAGTATTGTTCTATATTTTGAAAATTTTCCTCTTGAATTCTGCACAACAATAAAATGTTTTCGCATGAAATTGTGATGAATATGCTTGTTTTCCAAAATTATTGAAGGCAGGTGACGAAGACCAAGAATCTAGAAAGGACCTGATCAAGGAATTGGATGAATACCCTGAAAAAGGGATTCAAGACGATTTGTGTAAGTAAAAATTTTGATGCCCCATTCCTTAAAAAGGTACTTAAGGGGTTGGGTGTGTTATAAATTGGTATTAGAGCTAGGTTACCAAGGCTAAAATGAGCCTGCTGAGAGTATCACTGTCGTACATAAATCGTCTGCATAAGTCCATTAAGGAATAGGATCAATATTTCTGAAACAATTGAATGACAAAACAATGACAGATGTTACTAAGAAATAACACTGAGGACGATGTTCCTTATTAAGGGGGAGGGGATTGTAATACCCCTATTTCCCCCAACTTGTAATTAATCATTAATTATGATCACCATGCTATGGCATGGGAACAATGTAAATGCATATTATTTTTAGATTTCCAACGACTAATTGTGGGGGTGAAGCCTTGAAGTACTCACCATTATATCACTAGAGGAAAAAGAGTGAGGATATTGTGGAGAGGGTTCATTATGTCAAAATGACCTAAATTTCTCCTTGCTGAAATAATAAGTCTCATCCTGATCCCAAGGAGAAATCAGTTAATAACAAAAGGACTGGTGGTTGAACCATCAACCACCCCAATGAATGGAAGCATGGAGGGTCTGGCTGGGGAGACAAAAAACTATCAGCATGAAGTACCACATAGGGAAGTTTTTCCTATAGGCCCAGACTAGCCCAAGTTTCCTTCTGACAGAAGGAACACGATAGGTCCATAGCCTTCCTGAAGGGGAGAAAACTGTGCAAAATAATACACGTGAAGAAAAACAAGAATGAGACACACCGGGAGATGGAATGCATGACCTAAATATGCATAAGAAAAGAGGAAGAATTTTTGAGGCTCTCCAACTGAGAATAAGAACAGGAATATTAAGATGATATGGTTACTAAAGAGAACAAGAGAAAGGTTCTATGAGAATTTCCAGAAAACAGGGCCTGAGAAAAAGGTCGTGAGCTTGATGCTGAGGGAGCATTTGATAAATCTCGCAAAGACTGTGACAGAGAAATAACCTCTCATAAACTGCAAAGGTTCCCTAGTGATACAATGGCTTGGCACGGGGGTGGCCAGAGTGCTAAGAATGAATGCCTATGAGCCTATGGTTGGGTGGAAAGGCGAACACTCATAGTCACTTGGTCGGTGATCTACTGTAATAGATAAGTATTTCGTTTACCCTATGCACTTAGATTGAAATTCATGTTTTGAATGTTTGAGTTTACTTATCTCTGAGTTAATTGGGTAATTTTATGTTATCTACTTTCAGAGTTATATGCTTGTGCATGCACTTTATAGTCGAAGGAATGAACCTTTGATATTCTATAAGTTTCAAATTATTTCTCTTCTGTAATCCTGGTGCAAGGAATACACATATACCCATCTGAGTATAAAATATTGAAACAGAGACTCATGCACAGTGTGGAGGGCCAACACTTAGTGAAGCATTGAAAGGTTCTCAAGGTGAGAGAGCACAAGGAGTGCACGGGAGACTTTTCTAATTCTCAAGCTCAAGAAGATAGAAATATTTAGGGCTCGAAAGGGAGGATTCTTGTACTTGGAGGACGTGCGGATGAGATCCATTCGGGAGGAACCAAATTATTTCACGACCGTTGGGTATTGAGAATAAGCATGAGTGTTAATCCCTCAATTATTTTGGACTTCATGAGTTCAGTGGATGTTGTGTGCTCATCATAAAGTAGGCTAATTCTCCAAAGTACCAAAGCCCAAAGTTAATTTGGGTCATTGGTAGTAGAGGGACACATGGTCCTCAGATCAATGGTTATCCAGAAGCCCAATTATTTGACAAAATTAAAATACAATCATAAGAGCATGCAAGTTTCATGAAGCTCTGAATGCCAGAGTAAATCCTGGTCGTTGGTGTTAGGTGAAAGTGGCGATAGATTGATGTCAGTTTGGATTTCGACATTCCAGAAGATCTAAGGCATGCTGTGCTTTGGGTCGAGAACACCAGAAGGCTCGAAGTCTGGAGTATATCTCGACGACCCATTGTAGAGTGCACATGGACTATTGATAAGAGTTCTCTGCATGTTAAAAGTTCGAAATTCTGGAAGGAAGTGTGGTTCAAGGCAAGAAAACCTTCAAATGTAAAAGTTACGAAGTGACGTGAACTATCAATTTTAGAATGCATTGGTATCCCTCCTATCCGTTGGATCCATATTGTATTCATATCTTCGGTGAAGTCTTACTTTGGGAGGACGATGATGTCATGAAATTAAACTCCCTGAATGTAGGAGCTGCGAATAAATGTGAACTATAGATATAGAGAGCCTTCAGGATCTCTCCTAACCATTAGATCTATACCAATTTCATCCCAATGTTGAACGCTCTGGGAGAAAGGAGGAAGTCACACCACAAACTCCCCGAACGCCAAAGTTATGGAGTAATGAAGGTCGTCAATCCAGGGGTTACATGGACACACCTTGACCGTAGAATCTAAGGGCTTGGAAGGATATCAGTCTGGGGTGATGTGGCATGATGACATCACCCATGGTGACATGGACCCTGTTTGACATGCCACATGTCACCTAGATTTGTACGTTTCGTAGACCCTATAGGCCCATTAAGACGTGACACGTGTCACCCACTGAAGGAGCCAAGTGGAGAGATTTTGGGTTATTTTGGGACTTTGGAAGTTCATAACTCTGGGAGTCTTGGGATGTTAGAACGTATGCTCCAAAAAGGCTTGAAGGCCAAAGCTACGTGGAAAAACCTCGAGAGTTCAGGATTTCGAGACTCCAAAGGATTTGCACGTAGAACGAAAAAGAGGCATTCAACGCCAAAGTGTTGAACGTCGAACTCCCCTCTAGATTATGTGTTCAATGAGGATTGAGTTCCACCATTGGATTAGACGGTGGATGGAATTCCACCATGGATGTAGTAATTTGGAGATGGTACATATGAGGTGGACCCATGTGGGCACCATGTGTCCCTTGACTAATGACAACCGAAGAGCTTCGAGAGGCCATAACTTGTAACCCAGAGCTCGGATTGGAGCCTGGTAGCAGTTGTTAGAATACTATGGGTGAGTATAAGAGGATGAAGACCCCAGATAGAGGATTCTAGATGACTTTTATTCTAGGGTTATGTCCAAGGCTTTTAGGTTTTCTCTTGCTTCCCAGAATATTCTAATCTTTTCAAGGTTACACTTAGAGGTTAATACATCCCGCAACTACCATCATATCAACAATCCCTCCTAGCTACGGAGGTTTTAAGGAAAATGGTAGTGAGCACAAACAAACCATTCAAACAGTAGCATAATCATAACCACATAAGATATATCGTGATCAAATCATGAGCACTATCATCACTATCAGTATCACCTAATAGCATTGAATGCATAATATCTCGAAGATATACTCCTTCTGAGTAATTTGGTATGATGTTGAATAGGTCTCTTAATCCACATAGTGATACAAGAACCATTATTCTAATTCAGACATATGTCCTAGAAGAATAATTGTTCCAACAGATGTTGGAAGCCATGCCATAGGCTACGAGGACTATTCTTCTAATCCAGACATACTTCCTAGAAGAATAATTGTCCTGGACCATTTTCTTCTTGGATAATGTATGCCCACCAACACAATAACTATCCATATAGTTGATAATAATTTCCAACACTACTGATAGTCTTCATGAAAATCAGAACAATGCCATTCAATAGAACACAATTGTGTCTATCCTTGGTAGTACACAACTACTACCTTGTGGTACACAACCACTCCTAGTAGCACACGACTACTAACCAGTGACACACAGTCACTACCAATGGATCACATGCACCACAATAGCATACAAATACTATCCAGAGGCATACAATCTCCACAACAATCATATCATCTGATATCAACCTATTTAAAACAATATCATGATATAATTTGAGTCATTTGGGCCATTATTCCACTCACATTTGTGAGATATGGAAGAGCATCTTTGACATAGATTCCACCTTTGCCTCTATAGAGTCTCTGTGTGACCTCCTAGTCTTAAGGATCATTCCAACTATTTCATGAGCCGAAGTGACTCTTTTGATCCCCCTGAGGAATATCAAATTTCCAATCCACAGGTCCTTTCGGAGCTCCCCTGTGTGAACAACACTAGGCGCGACCTCCTTTCTCCCCTAGAGACCACAGTGCTATGACCAAGGCCTATTTCCAAAGGCACTTGTTGCAATTTCGCAACTCCCAAGTTCGTGAGTCGAAACCCTTGACTCTTCCTTCCCAATCCTGCGATACTCGAAATGACGATACGAGTATGGATCCTCCTCTGTTAGCGCCCTCCACATGTGACCACCAGTTAATCTTAAATGATAAATCTTGTTGCAACTCGTGACTTCAGTACTTTCGGGAGAAAAGTCTCGATCTCCTATCCTCCGAACTGCTGAAATGTCGATGAGGCTCCTGATCCAATGATCTGCCCTTGACCTAGATCCAATGGCTGTCTCCGCTCCTTGCAATTTCAACACTCGCGACTTGGAGCACCCAATTCCTGGGCCCTCACCTCGCGAACCTCCAAGTTCATGAAGACTGCACTTAGACTTCTTCGGAACTTCCACCAATCCCTCGATCGTTTCCACCTGTCCTCCTCAGATGGACGGTCCCGATATTCTCGTGACTTCGCCACTCGCGAAGTCGAGGGACTTCCCTTTCTAACCTCCGATGTTCGAATCCCAGATAGAGAGGATATCGTGACATGTGTCCTTCCAACGGATGGCTCAGATTCTTTCACCTTTTCACGATTTTTTATGTTGAGTGCCCGAACTCTCATCCTCCGAACTCCCGAACTCTCGAACATCGATATCCCGATACAACCCCTTTGGGAATTTTTCTCTGCTGCTCACTAAGTTTTAACCTCTGTGCAACTTCTGTCAGATCTAATGGATGATGGTTGTTTGCTCGAGATCTGATGGCTTCAGATCATCTCTCCTGTGCGCTCTTCCTGTACGGCCTCCTGGACGTGAAAACCTTCAATAGTCCAGATCTTCTCGGCTGATCCAATGACAACTATTGCTCCTGCTGAGCCTTGGCGCTTTTCTTCCAGACTTGGAAGAATTTCGAATGCTCAAAGGCCTCAACCTTTGTTCTCCTTTGCCTGCGAAATTTGTAACTTGAGTCTCACCTACGCATATAAGAACGTCGCTTCTCCCGAGCTTTTCTCTCGAATCCTCAAGGGATTACATGACTTCTGCGCCTCTACAGAGTCTTTGCACACAAAGTGCTACTCCTTCTGAGATTTCCTTCTCCTAAGACCTTAAGGAAATAAATCCTTCTTCCTTCTCCTGCAGATGGAGAATTTGGATGTCCTCCTGGATATCCTTTACTCAAGCAACCTCTTATTGAGTGCTCAGGTTGTTCAGCGACCCTGTGAACATCCTTCAGTGGACTCTTCTTCTGTTTTCCAGAACTCAAAGAGTTCTTTTCCTCTCCATTCCTATCTACACACTGTCTCAATGCCCTCCTGGCAAAGTCATACAAAACTCATCAGAGCTTCTGTCTCCTTATGAACTCACAACAGATTTCTTCTTCCATGCACTCCTTGCAATGGCTCAATGCCCACCTGACAGAGCTTCTATATAACTCACAACAGAGTTCCTCTTTTGTACACTCCTTTCACCTGCTTGATGCCCACCTGGTAGAGCTTTACAGAACTCCTCAGAGATTTTGTCTGCAACTGTGTTTCTCCATAGCCTTGTCTCCTGAGGTGTTCAACAACCTCAAATGTCTTCTTCCGAGTTGATGATTCTAGTTTCTGTGCCTGCCTGGCACGTCTTCGTCTAAACCCACAGAATTTAGAAATGCACTCTCTGTGCATGGCTATCAGAACACACAGCGTTCTATCACACCCTCATGGTTTGAAGCCTCAAAGACCTCTCAAACCTGAAATCAAACAACCTGCAAATGCCTAGCATACATCTACAGACATAAAATGAACACAATAAAAGCATCCACATAACACAGAAAATATGCAGGGAAATCTGCTCTGGTTTATATTAATGTAAATGCCTGTTTACAAGGGTGTTCCTAAGCACGAACTTCAACAGATTTTTGGCTCCTTCTCTTCTGCTCTCTACTCGCAGACTCTCATCTAACTACCATAAAATGAGATACAATTCCATCTTTTACCTGAGGGGGCTCTTCAAGCTCTTCCCTCCTACCTCAACTACCCTATTCAATTGCATTGAATGGGTTGTCTAGTCCGAAATCAGATATAGATCACAGCCTTACAAAACATTAAAGACCTATCTACCTATAGCCTGCGCAAAGGCATGACTTCACGGTGCAACAACCTAAGTCATTAATATTACATTCAATTTAAAAAATGAGGGTTGTGCCTCTCTTGAGTGCATGATTTGAAATCTGCCAACTTGGCTGGCTGGCTGGTTGACGTGGAGAGATGCTCCTACATCAATATTCCCTCAGAAAGTAAAGCATCATCCAAGGTGTATCTAGACTATTCTTCTCAAGCATAGAAGAATAATTTTCCCTGATTTATGAGCCTAGACCATTCACCTAACTGGGCCATTCCTCCGACACTAATCATAGTGCAACCTGGAGAGAGTGAGTCTACCCTAGGGAATTCTTGTCTCTTATTGTTGAACCTGGACCATTCCTCCGACACTAAACATAGTGCAACCTAGAGAGAATGAGTGTTCCCTAGGGAATGACTGTTTGTACCATTTCCTAAGGAAATGCCTATCCTGCACCAACCTCCAAAATGGACCATTCTTTGAAACTGATCACAATTATGAACTTTGAAAGAATGAATGGCAGGCGAGGTGGACCATTATACTTGACCACTAATCAGAGTGACTTCCAAGAAGACTAATTTTCCTATACCATTCCCCCACACTAGCCACAAGGGGAATCGTTTTCTATGGTACATCAAAAATCTATCAGACCATTTTCATCATGAAAATGATTGTTTGATCTGGACCATTTTCTGAACTAGAAAATGCATGTCCATTAGAAATATAAAACCACTTTCCAAACTGGAAAGGAACTTCCCATCCTGAACCATTTTCCGAACTGGAAAATGACAATCCATAAATCACTAACATAACAGTGCTCCCTCCCAACCTGGGAGAAATCACTTCCTTTTCCAATAAGGAAGTTGTCTCCACAAGCCCCAACTTGTCTCTTAAGTATGCAAATTTTCATCTTGGACAGAGGATTTACGAAGATATTTTCTTTCTGCTCATATGAGGAGATATACTCGAGAACCACTTCTCTCTTCTGAACTTCATTATGAAGAATATAATCCTTGATCTCAATATATACTTCGGTCTGTCATGGAATACTGGTTTTCTCTGAAGGCTTCACATAGCTATGATCATTATAGTATATATCATGTTCGGATTTAGCATTTTTATTCTCTGCTAGCTCATGATATCGTGGCAAGGCTCAAGCTAAAACATATCCAAGTATCACTCCTTCTATCATCTGTACTCCCTACCCAATTTGAATCAATAAATTCATGCAATTGCATGTCATAATTTAAACATCCCACAAAACAAATATCCGACTGATTATTCTCCAAATACATTAATGAGTCAATCAATTTCCAATATAGAGACAGGTCTACTAGATTATATTTGCTTCAACTTCTTCAAATCTATTATCATGGGAGTTAGCCATAGATTTTCAATCCATCATCTAATAATTTTGAGTAATTATTATGATAAACTTTCTCTGTCATAGGAAGTTTTCGCCGTGCTTATGTTGTATATGAGATACTTTGCATCAAGTTTCTTGAATCAATACAAGGTGTTCTTCCATTTGCATACATGGGTCTCTTTCTGGTATAAGATTCTTTCTCAATTTGCTTTATTGGGAAGAACAATCTTTTACATGTAAATTTCAATCCATGGATACTGCAAGAGGTATATTTGGTTTATTGGAACAAGTTGTCATCATAGTCTTCTCCCTCCTTCTGGAAGAACCTCTAGATCTGAATATCGCAATGATTCCATTCATAAGTCTTTTTCACATTTTCTTACATACATCGTTCTTCATCACAACTTCCATTTCTTCTGGTTGATTACTTCTAGTGGGTTCAAAACAAGCTGGCAGTCTTATGATTTTTGGTATAATAACTGGTTGTTTTGGTTTTTCTTTCTTTCTTGGAATCTTCATGTTCTTCCTCATGTTCCTCTTTATCTTTTGGGTCCATGGAGTCATCTAAAGATTCCATGCCCTGAAGATTCCAACTTCTTCCCTTCATCATAGAATCATGGATGTAGATAGACAACCAAGTATACTTAAGGCTTCTTTTCGAGGAAGACTTCCTCTAGAGTCAAACTAAACACATTCTTCTTATCATGGTTGCTACCTTCAATGGGGACATGGAAAGATACTTCATAATCCTCAATGGATCATATCATTTAGGATTATCTCCCTCCTAATCATTGCTTCATGCATGAATGCATGCTTTTCTTCAGTAATCATCTCCCTCCATCTAAGAGAGTCCATGCTTTCACTTGCATCCTTATTTCCTTCTGTAAAGTGTCACAAGTATTATTCTAATTTCCTCTTTATTACTAACTTCTTTCTGATTTGACTCCTTCTGAGTCTCTTCAAGCTTGATTCTGATTTTGGCCTATATAATAGATTCCTCAGGAATTTGCCAACATATTTCGTCTTCTTGTAGTCATCGTAATCACAATATTTATCTTGTTATTATATCATAGGTATTGTTTCACTGGCCATCGTTTCTTCTAAGAAATAGACATGCATGATATGTACATGAACTATGTAAACATGGTATATACAAGAGCTTCGAAGAATATTGTTACCTTGACTTAGAAGAAGAAGTCTATTTTATCCCGCTTGGATTTCTTTGAGGGTTCCCTTTCTTCGACAACTGTTTCTTCGTCTGTTTCCTTCCTTTTCTTTAACTCAAGACTTTGGTTCCTGTAGTGACCATATTTTCGACAGTTAAAGCATTGTATTTTTTACATATCTGTTTCTTGATTTGGTTTCTTCCTTAAGCCAAACTTCCTCTTATCCTTGAAATTATTGAATTTTGTTGTGAAGGATTGATCATCGTATTTATTTTGGGATTTATCTTTTGTGTTAATCCTTGATTCTTCTTGTGTACAACAAGTCCAAAGTTATTCAAATGTGGGATACTCCTTTCTTGTGTTCCTTCTTGCGGAAAATGCATCCCATGTCTTGGGAAGGCCATTGTGTACTATATTTACCAGTTCCTTTTCTGAAATGATTTATTTAATAGATTGTAGTTGATCTCTTAAATGAGAGTTTCTAACAAATTGTGATGTTATTTTATCATCATAATTCATTTTCATGTTGCGAAGCTAATTTTTCATACTCATTAATTGTCCAATGTTTCTGATTGAGAAGAGGTTAGTTAGGGCATCATACATCTTCTTAGATGAGTCAAGATGAAAGATGTAGAGTATCAATTGGTGTTTTACAAAGTCCACAATGATACTCATAGAATTGATGTCATTTTCCTCGAACTTCTCTGTAACTGCAACGTTCTGAGGTTCCTTCTCTTTTCCTTCTTCAGAATGTGGTTCCACGATCTTTTCTTTCATAATATCCAACACTTTATTCTTGTCAAGGATGAGGTCAATCATTGTCTTCCATGATTTGAAGTTATCCCCTTCTACCTTATTTTCTGGCTTCATAGAGTAGTTCATGACTGCTTTGACTTGGTCAACCTTTGACTTTGACCAAAAACTCAAACTTGACGTCTTATCTTGCTGAGAGTACCAAGAGGTGTGCTAGGTTAGGGTGCATTGGGATATCCAATGAATATGATGAATAGTTTCCTCCAAGTGATGATTTCCAAGGTACTAACGACAATGTTGAAGATTATCCTCCAAGTCAACATTTTGAGGGAAATAATGAGGATGATGTAGAATTTCCCTCAAGTGGGGATTTCAAAAGTAGTGAAGATGATTATGTTGATGGAGGAAAATTTCTTGAAGGTGATTGTGTTGCTGATGATGATATTGATATTTCTCTTCTCAACTAGATTATCAATGAATATAGAAATTGACCTAGGAATGGAGATTGGGTTCTAAATCATTAAGGTGCAACCAATCAAGGTGATCAACAATCTCTTGTTCGGTCTCCTCACAATGCTATGTATGATTATAGTGAGAATTATATTCCTCCTAGTGATGATGTTGAAATAGTGGAGAGATTGCAAAGAAATATTGTGTCCAGGACGAGGACTAGACCTTTTTATATCAATCCAAATCATTATAGTTATACAAGGTCCAGGAAAGAATTTCTCACTAAATCATTTTCCATCGGTGATTTGATTTCTAGTGATTGTTGTCAAAATAATTGTTTAAAAAGTATAGACTACATGTATTCCTTGCAAAAAAGGAAGAATTATTTGTCACTGAATAAGAGCATGCACAATTCATATTTAGTGGGGTACATGATATCTATGAAGACAAGATATAATTATCGCAGTGGTAATCCTTTACTTTGCAGAAAGGATTTCAAAACATTCCACTCAATTGGTAATATTTGTCTATCAAGGATCCAAACAAGATTGGAAAAAGATCGTACATTTTATTCCGAGGTACATCATGGACGAGATATTGGCCCATTAAAAAACAATGCATTGTCATGGATGTGATACTTCTTTTGCAAACATGGAGAGTCTATGCCTGATAGAGAGACAATACATATTCTGGATATTTTCTCAAGGAATGAAATCTACAAGTTATACAAATAATATGTTGAAAGTGTTGAAGGAAATCATAATTTTATTTCATATGCATATTTTACAAGAGTATGGAAGAGACAATTCAACAATGTTTGTATGATCCAGATTATTTTCGGCACGAAATGAGAGTGGAGATATAATAAAGAAATGCACAGAGATATCACAGATATTCAATAATATAACAACAATATATTGGAGATACAACCATAAACAAAGATATACAGTAACACATGATTTATATTAATAAAAGAAATGTATAGAGACTGTAAAAATACAAAGTGAAAGACTCGCTATAATGGTGACAACTTATCTCTGAGAAGAGATGTGGCGGCTACTCGCATTCGCAAGAAGATCCTTACAATGAGGCTTTGAAGGCCTTTTTACAATAAAAAAGAATGCCAAAATTCATAGACATCCAAAAACCTAACCCTAGGAGATGAAGCGTCAAAAATCATGTGGGCCCCGTTTGGGTAAGTTAGTGCACCAACTTCCCGGGGTCGTAACCTTTGCATACGATCTCCATTTTAGGCGCATGATAGCCTGTTGGAAATGTATCGTCGAGGAGATTCATTTTTGGGCCTCAATCATTCCTTTGGATATCATTGAGTTGGTTTGATCCAGAAAAACCTTCATTTAGGCCCTCAAAATGGCCCTGAAAGTTAAAACCTGCTAAAAATAGTAAATTGCCAAAATTGCCAGAAAATTGTTTTGAGCCAGTTGGAAAAGGTGGGTGGCCACCGATATCCATATATATCAATCCTCCCTCCTTAGGAAGCAATGGTCTCCATTGCGTTGATTTCTCGGGCGAGAGGGAAAAGCATTTGCTGAATCTGCATCTTGGTGAGTTGCTTGCCTTGCTGGAGACGTCGCGCTACTCAATTTGTGGAAGTCAATCACGAACCTATTGAGGTTGAGGCTGTTCAAAAAGTCGTGATACATGGGAGGAAGGTGTGCAGAAGGAATCTTTGTGTTTTTCTGCAGCCTTGTCGAACTTCTTCTATGGGATAGAAGGTGCTTGGGGTGAGGCTGTAGTGGTTGCAGTGTCCTTTTGTTCTCCTTTTGAACAGATTGTGAAGAAGCTAAATTTTGCAGTATGAGATACTACTTTGTGACACTTTTTAGGTGGAACACTAGTGGGAAGTACATCGGGTATTCTGTAGAGATGACCCCCCAAAGTGACAATGAAACTACGAGGTCGAGACTCATAAATAGCATGGCGCTTCCACATATATGGCTGGCCCAAGAGAACATCACAGACATCTAGTGGGGAAACATCACATAATACCTCATCCTTGAAGGGTTGGATGTCGTATGACAATCAACATTGTTGGATGACACAAAGATCTCGTCCTTGGCGAAGACACCTGATGTTGTATGGTTGCGGGTGTGGTGTTGTCGACAATCCCAACTATTTGACAACCTTTGCTGAGATGAGGTTCTTCTGGCTTCCGCTATCAACAATAAAATGCAGCGGGGTCCCCTTCACCCACAACTATGAATGAAAAGGTGTTACCCCTCTTTAGGATCTGTTGGTTCTTCTAGTTAAATTGTTGCAGTCACGACAATAGCAGTGGGGTCTACGTCAATGATCTGTCCTTTACCAACATTTTCAGAATCAGATTCTGAATCAGGTTTTGGCTCCTTGTCTTTGATCTTAGCCACCAATGACTATTTTGAGAAACATTCATCGGTGTTTTTCCAAATGCTTTTGTGGAAATCACACCATTTTTGGGTGTGCTTCTTTGTCTTCTTGTGACACTTCTTTTCCTGTGTCTTGGACTGGTTTTCGGGAAACTGTTTGTTAGGGTTGTCTTTTTCATACTTTGGTTGTTGTGGATTTTCATACCAAAACTCCTGTTTGTTCTGGTGCTTAAATTTCTTCTTGATTTTAACAACATATTGATAGGCAACACCGAGTGATGAGATGTCCAGAAAATCCATGTCAGTTTGGATGTATCTGTGTAGAGCCCCATGGTATTTCAAAACCAAATGTCATTCAGAGTCTTTGATGCCCAGCTTGGTGCACAAGGTATGGAAGGTATTGGTGAACTCAGGAACTGCTTGACCCCTCTCTTGCCACAGTGTGGTCCATCTCATGTACTGGTCCTTATAGTTGCTAATAGGGTAATATTGTTCCTTTACCGCATCCACATAAAAATCCCAAGTGGGATTGGCCCCATATATTTCAGACTCCTATGTGAAACTCTACTCCCAATAAGTTTCCCACCAATGTTTGACATGGGGGAGAGCTTTAAGGAGTGCGAAGGTGATCTTTTCTTTGACGGAAAAATTGTGAACAGAGAAATAACCTTCTAGCAGAATTAACCATTTGTCTAGGGCTTCTGCATCTATCTGTCCTTCAAATACAGGAATATCAAAATTAACTTGTACCTTGAAAGGTGAGGTTCCTCCAAAGTGGCCACTTGATGAATATGCACTTGTTGCTATCGGTAGGCGTTGAAGGATGTGAGAAAAATTCTCCATCATTTCGTCCCTCTATCATGTGAGAGCTTTCTCAAGCAACAGATTGATAGGATTGTCTGCTCCGTCCTTTTTATTTTATTCCACCATTGAGGGTTTCTTGGGTGTTCAAGAGAGACAATCTCGAGACCCAACTTTCTATACTCGGACCTTGTTGAGGACATGCACTGAAAAATGATCAAGAGTAGCCATCTCTGATACCACTGATCCAGATTATTTTCGGCACGAAATGAGAGCCGAGATATAATAAAGAAATGCACATAGATATCGCAGATATTTGATAATATAACTATAACGTATCATAGATGCAACCATAAACACAGATATATAGTAACACACAATTTCTATTAATAACATAAATGTACAAAGACTGTAAAAATACAAAGTGAAAGACTCGTTAGAATGGTGGCAGCTTATCTTTGAGAAGAGATGTGACAGCTACTCACATTCACAAGAAGATCCTTACAATGAGGCTCTGAAGGCATTTTTACAATAAACAGGAATTCCAAAATTCCTAGACATCCAAAAACCTAACCGTAGGAGATGAAGCGTCAAAAGCATGTGGGCTCCGTTTGGGTAAGTTAGTGCATCAACTTCCTGGGGTCGTACCTTTTGCATACGATCTCTGTTTTAGGTGCATGATAGCCCGTTGGAAAGGTATAGTTGAGGAGATTCATTTTGGGGCCTCAATCATGTATTTGGCTATCATTGAGTTGGGTCTATCCCGAAAAACCTTCATTTAGGCCCTCAAAATGGCCCCTGAAGTTAAAACCTGCTAAAAATAGTAAATTGCCAGAATTACCAGAAAATTGTTTTGAGCCAGTTGGAAAAGGTGGGTGGCCACCGATATCCATCTATATCATTGTATTCCTAAGAATTCGAGGATGGGTATTTGCAGTATATTTTCTTCTCTTAAAGAAAGAAGAGATAAATCTGAAGGGGTAGAAATAGGTATATATTTACAATTTTGTTTTGTTTAAATTCGATAGTTAAAAACTATGAAAAAATATTATCAATATTTTCACTTTGTGTCATGTGAGGATTCTATAGTCAAATCACTTCAAGAACACAAGAATCAACAATCAAGTGAAAGGAAAATATTGTACAAACATAGAAAGAATTTTTATGGTTCTCCAGATAAATATATGGGTATGATAATTGATGGCATAGACCAAGAAAAACATTTATGCCACATTTTTTCCATACAAAAAGATAATTTCATGGGTATTATAATTTACAGAAAGATAATTTCATTCAATTTCACTTGGTTGGTTGTGTTTTTTAATGGAACAATGTGTCCAAGGGTTTACTTCACAAATCCAAATATTCATAATGATGCAAATATGACCATCACCATAATTTATCTTTTGATCAGTCATTGCTCTGGTAATCTTCCTCAAGTTCAATATCTACAATTGGACAACACTAGTCGTTAAAACAAAAATCAAATTGTGTTTGGATATCTTAGCATGCTTATTGATTTGGGAATCTTTCAAAAGGTTAAAGTTGGTATCCTTGGACACACGCATGATCATATTGATCAAATGTTCAGTCATTTTTCAGTAACATTGAAGAGGGAAAATGTTGGAAGCCTACCATCATTAATTGAATGTATTAAGAAGTCATACATTCCAGATCCTATTTTTCACATATTAGAAGAAACTGTTGACATGTGAAGATTTATCCATGGATGACATGGTGAAGAAAAATGTATTGAGAAACTTAATGACATTAGCTTCCAACATCAATTTTTCTTGAAAAAAGTTGATGGGAAAACAATAATATGGGGAAAGAAGTATTCAACCACTGTAGAATGGGGGCCTTCATCAGGTTTGGCATTTTTGAAGTTCATTCTAGATCATTCAATATTTGCATCAAAGTTAATGTTATTACAATCAATTGTTGAAATCCATAATGTACAAATGTGTAATAGAGATGTAGATTATTCTGAATTCTTGGAGGAAATAAAAAAGTCCATTAAAGATACATATGAGTACTTTGATGTTATTGATTTTGTTTGGTGGGACATAATTTCAATCTCAACAAATGAAGCTACATTTTTAAAGAATCCATTTATTTGGCTAGGTCAAATGAATCTGAAGAAAGAAACATTGTTGAACAATAGGAATCTCAAGATGCTATTGAGTTTTCACGGGTAGAGTAAAGAGAAATGTATATTGGTTCTAAAAGATCACATGCACAACGTGAAACCATGGAAGATATTTACAAGGGTTCAACACAAGATATTAAGGAGGGTTGCATGATTGCAGTCTTAGCGACTGAAAATCCACATGGTTATCCATTCTGGATTGCAAATGTTAAAAGGATCAATAAATAAAATGAAGATGTTATAGCAGTTGAAGTGCATTGGTATGAAACAGGTACACACCCATTCAATGGTGTGTACAAGCAAGAGATGGTGGTTTAGAAACAGAACAACAAAAAGAGAAAAAGAAAGGGTCGAAATATAACTCGTCGTCACACCGACCTCTTAAAATTAGAGGATGTTGACATACTTGTCTATGACTTCAATTTAAAAAAGAGAGGAACTCTTCACTCCAGGACCATATAGATTATCAAGATGTTGTTGCCACAAGAAATAAGTGCAAGATGGGATTCTTCTGAACCTAGTCATAGATCAAAGAGGATTTTGACATCTGAAATGTTGGGCATACATGCATACTCAGATGGTGCACTCATTTATAATAGAGAAGAATATGGATCATCTACATCTTCATTTAGTCATTCATCTGAAGACAATGTAGATTTCGATGGTGTGTCAAAATCCATGGATGAATTTGGTTAAGTGTATGGAAACATTTTATGTATTTTTTATCAATATGATGTTTGTATGGTAACCAAAAATGAGTGTTCTCAGTTACATATGATCTTACATGAAGTTATGAATCATTTATATGTTTGATTAATTCTATGTTTTTATTATAGATCATATATAACAAAATTTCTTAGCTCCTTTGTTTTGAATATGGACAATGTAATGAAATAATTTATGTTTCTTTAAATGTAATTTGTATAGACTTGTTTATTTAAAATAAAAAAAATATTTCAAAGTTGTGTTAAATGTTGACATTTGAAATGGTGATATTTTCATGCCATTATGTATTATCTTGTGGTTGGAGTGATAAACTAACCGTAAAAAAGTAAATATTTAAGGGTTGATTTTACGATTTGGTTTATAGCAGTGATAATGTTTTACATCACTTTCAAAAATGTGTTAATTTTTAGGTTTTCGTTGCAATGGAACTTTCCACACTAGGATAAGGTTTCAAATGAGGTATAATTTTAACGTTTAGAAAAAAAAACATTTTTCTGCCGGTAGCACCATTCTTTGATTTAGGTGTTGATTTTAAGGTTTTTTCTGAGCAACTATATGCATGTTTTAGGCCATTCTTTAAAAAAAGTTGTAATTTTAACCTAAAAAAAAAAGGGTGCTACCAGTAGCACCACTTTTTTATTTGAGGGTTAATTTTGTGATTTTTTATGCAAAAATATGGGTTTTAAGCGATAGAGTTTTTGTTTTGAGGTCATAGTTCTCATTAAGTTGGTAATATTGTTTAACAACCTAAAGACAACAATGAACTCTTTGAAGGCCTTGTTTTGATCTAATCATCTCAAAGAAGCAATGACCAATAGGGACCAAGGGTGTCCATCCCGATTCAACCTAACCATCTTGAAGGAGCAACAATTGACAAGGTTTATCAAAGCATAAGATATAGTTTTTCATTGATAAACAATGTTTCAATGCTTAGTTGGATTTATTAAATAATCTAGTAATCATTGTAGTGGAAACACCACTTACTCTTTCAAAAACAACAATAAGAAATCATATATGTAGATACACCTAAAATTTGAGAAACATGATGCCAACTATTTATATATGTTTTTATATCCCAATTCCTAGATGTTTTTTTGGCTTGCCTATGTTTTTTGTTGTTGATACATGTTCTTGGGACTTGTTGATGGACTACTCTTTTCCTTGAGGGACACCTTTATTGTTCAATCGATATGTTCAGTTTTATTTTTCTGAGATGTTTTTGGAGCAACTACAACTAAATGGACACTATTTTGGTGAATCTGTATATGAGACTGCCTCGATATGAGGGATTTTTTTTATATGTATATGGACACTTTACTTTGTGTGGCTGAAGGCCTACATGACTAAATGCATGTCCTATCATGCATTATTCAGAATGTAAATTTTATATTTTTTAATAAAATTTACACTTTTTTTCTCTGGAAAAAATATAGATTTCTATATCAAAAATATAAAAAAAGGGAAAATATAATAAGATGAATAAATTTAAACTCAAACAAAAGAAGCTTTATTAGAAAAAATGATAAAAAATAATAATAATTATATTTTATGAAATTAAACATAAATTGTAAGGCATTTCAAGGAAAAACAATTACTATACATAGAAAGAGGCATACTGTAAGTCTTGGGGCATTGAGACCGAGCACACGGACTTCCACCATAGACCAAGATGAACTAAATAGGGTAGGTTGGATGCTCGGTGTGAATGAGGAGACAAAAGTCTTCATATATGGGAGATTTGGGGTTCCTTGGGCATGCATCATGCCAAGGAATGACTCCACTCAAACATGGATTATGAAATAAGTTAAGTGTTGGCTTGATAGAATAAGGGGGTAGGAGATGGGCTCTCTGTCAAATGAAGAAATAAGCACATCACTGAAATGATGGGTTGGATAGAGTGGAAGGGGTGTCGGTTGAACGGTTTGGCAGATGAGGTGCCCGATCTAAGCAAGGAACAAAGAAATAAATATAGTGGGTGAGATTGGTCACCTTAGGTGCTTGAACTGTCAAGGGGAGATTGAACAAGGTGCGTGCAACATACGTTTAACCACCAATTGAAGATTGGTTGGTTGATGATCAGTTGTGGACATGAATTGGGTGCCTAAGAAAAATGAATGAGTTGGATGCAAGAGAGGAGGGCACGCTTAGTTCAGTTGTTTGAATCACCTAAGGGATTTTCACACCTTAGATGAATGTCGAGAAAATTTTATGTGGACAAAATTCCAAACGTTGGGTCTCTCTAAGGAAAGAGGACGTGTCGGTTCACAAGGATAGGTGCCTATATATGTCAAGGAGGAGACAAGACGAAATAAATTCATCCAAGGATCCAAGATCATTCACAAAGTGAACAAGTGTGGGAGAAGGTTGGTGATTACATGTCGCATGGACTCGACAGAGGCAACATGTATCATAGAGATGAAGCATAAAAGAGAAGACCTCGTTCAATATTTTTGTCTATAGTAACAAAGGATTTTGCAAGGTGATGGATGAAGCCTGTCTGTTCTGTGTCGCACAATTTATTGAGTAAACTTGAGTGGAATCTCCTTGTAAAAATATCTTTGGTATAGTGGCACATGTTGTAGACTCGACACACTTTTTCCTTTGTAATAAAAATTGGGTATTAGGTTGGTTTGACTGGCCACTTGCATACTCTTTTTAACTGTTGTATGAATGCATTCTATTACTTGTTGTTGTTCTAAGTACATATTCAAACAGAAATGTTTAAGTAATAATGAATCTAAGAGTAAGGTGCAATCTAGACCAAGTAAACCGGTCTCATCGTGCCGTCGAGTTGAAAAGTTGTGGTGCCACATGTCATTGAGAATAGTGGATGTTTCCACCATCCAACCAAATTTCTCCAACGATGTGACAGGTGGTATTAGAGATAATAGAGAATTGCACATCAAAGTGATTTACCATTCACATAGTTCGATGAGTTTGTCCACGATGGTGGTGAAGAGAAGGGAACAAAGAATTTTTCAGGTTCATCACTAAGGCTAAAGTGAGATGTGATTTGGTAAAGATATGATCGTGGGTTGTGAAGATAAAAGGCCAGGGAGACATTTTTGAATGAGTCGAACAAGGTTTCCACAGAGTTGGACATGCTAAGGAGATGCCTCAAACGTAGTCAGGTTGTGAAACAAAGCTTGCATATTTCGATGAAGAGTTGGTAACAAAACTTGGGGGAAGTCTTGAAGCCAGTTCTCAGCACGGTTTGCACGAATTGTGAAAATCCTTGGAAGTTTGGGTATGGCTAGTTTACATGCAAATGAAAACGACATCGAGAGAGAGCCTAAGACACTCAATATGAAGGACCGGCTCCTTGCCTTAGAGAAAATGATGGATTAGATAATGGAAGTGATGTGTTCACATGGTGAAAAGGTCACACGATTGGAGGCTGAGATAGGAAAAATTATGCATGGGTTTAACGAAGTCATTTGGGAGTGCCAAGAGAAAGTGAATCTATTCTCTAGTACTCTGACCGATGACATCCAAGATAGACTCAAGGTAAGAGAGGATGCCTTGGATTCGGTCAACCCAAAAGTGAAAGATCATGAGGACACCATCACATTGCTAAAATGAGTTGTAGCCAGTGGGCCAAGTGTTGGGCTCCAGTTTTGTCGTATTTTCTGCCATATAAATACATTCACCATTATACCTTTTTCTCACATTTCGCCAATAATATATGTGCAAATGCACCATAAACCCCCAATATCCATTGTCATTCGGGATG
This sequence comes from Picea engelmannii, assembly GCA_009831015.1. NCBI lineage: Eukaryota > Viridiplantae > Streptophyta > Pinopsida > Pinales > Pinaceae > Picea > Picea engelmannii. Next base: position 1,083,862 of record ML780692.1, on the reverse strand, counting down.
TGGTTAATACATTGTTTTATTCCATATTTTTAGTGATAAAAATATGATTATGTCATGTTTTACTAATGACATTTGATAAAGTGTGATTTGCATGATCAACATTCCCATACCATTATTGTGGTTCAGCAGTATGCACCAATATAGTTATTCCAGTACCTGATATTGTAGCTTGTCATATTGTTGCACTTCCAGAAGGAAATCAAGAACATGGATTTTGTCCAGAATGACATTGGCATGCTGAAATGTGTGTCAGAATTCACCCATCTCGCACGTGTGGACCTGCAGCTCAGGGGGAATGATTTTGCAAAAATTAGCAAAAATCTCAAACTGCTAACTTGCGCCTCAATTTTCGTGCAAATGGTGTCATATCCAAATATTCTATGATATGGGTTTTGTCTAGAATGTGGAAAATTGAGTAACACGTGGGACGTTTTTCAAATTCGAAATGGATTAAGAGTTATGTTTGGAGTTTTAACATGAATCTGCCCAGATTGGTGAAAAACCCAGAATTTGAGATTTGTTTCCAAAAATTGTGAAATTTGAAAACTAAGTTTGGGATTTGACTTTATCTCTTCTCAGTGGAACTAATGTATAAATATAATCTCATAGAGCATGGGAAGAGGAAAGATTTTTTTTTTATTATTGTCATTGTTTAAGCTAGTTATTGTAATAGAGTTGAGGATCCATTTGTAAGCAGAGGATGGAGCTTATTTAATGAAGATTTGATTGTTGAATATTTTAGCAAGATCTCGATTTTGATCTCATTTGGGAAGCGCTACTTAGACTGAGAAGGGCCCCTCAATCTGGTAACGATTTGCCCTTCTCTTCATTAGTTTAATTTATGTTTTTGTTTAGTGATTAAAGAGATTTATTTTTAAATTCGCAATTCATTTCTTGTAGATTGTTTTTTAATTCATTTGTGTTGAACTCAAAAATTTCCCTTGAGATTGATGCACCTAGACTATCTCATTCTTTTCTACATTCTCTCTTCATGATTCTGCATCATTCTTTACTTTACACAATACACTATTTTCATATTTGCAAAGAGTCTCATTCCAACACTTCATGCATTCTAGGACTTCACACATATTACTTTCTTTTCCTATGTTGCATGCTCATTTTCACTTGCACACAAACATAAAATAAAATAAAACCTTTTCATTCTATGTATCAAAGCAGTAAACTTTCATTCTCACAGTCTTCCCTTCACACTCTGATCATATTCTTTAGTTATGTCACATCCTCATGGCTCTGATCCAATAGATCTTTTTACATGCACTGTTGTATATAAGCTTAATAGAACAGACAGGTTTGGGAAAAGATTTAGAGACTCTACGTGTGTATTTGAATGAAGATGCATGTGTATGTATCTCTTAATGCATGGTTTTTGTATTCCATATGCATGTATATATATTCCTGTGTGTGGTTGTTCTTATGAGTGATTTATTTCAATTTATATGTATTTCTTTGTGCATGAATTATTCCAGTCCCATGGATGTTCCATTCCATTATTTTCTTTTACTTACTTTGTTATAAGTAATACAATGTACATATGTTTAATTTAGTTAAGTATTCATAGTGGTAAGTGTGATAAATTTCACTTATTATATGTTTATTATTATATATATATTATGATATGTGTGGAGTTAAGAACAAGTGCATGTGATTTTGATAAGAGTACAAAGTTTAAAATAAATTGCCTTTACATCTTCTCTTCATCTTTCTCTCGCTTCACATTTTTTCTTATTTCAATTTCATCACTTTCCCCTCTTTCTTTATTGGGTGTATCATTTCTTGAGGACAACTCTCTAAAGAGTGTTTCTTTGAAGTCTTTACATTACATCATTTTGTCTTTATAAGGGGTGATTAGGCATTTGGTGGATTTGCTCTTAAAACTAGTAAACTCCACTTTAGGTCAGTAGCATACATACATGAGGGTTTGAGTAACCTCATCTGGCTGACTAATTTGAATGACAGTTTGGGTAAATTCCACATTTACTTTTAGGTTTCCTTGCTTGTCTTTGAATCTAGCTTTCTTTAATTTGTTTTTTCCATAGTTTAAATTTCCTTTTATTGCTACAGTTTGATTTTACCTCTAGTTCTACTTTTTTCCATTTTGAAGTGTGTTTTCCATCTTTAGAATAGGTTAGACTAGGCTCCAATCCTGCATTTCCTGTGCCTGCACCTCTATGCCTACTACTCCCTGGTTGATAATTTAATTTTCGTAAATTAGTGCATATATTTTACCCAACATTTTTGGCATCGTTGTCGGGGAGGTGCTAAAGGGATTGAAGTCTAGGTAGGAAGGCTTCTTTTAAATTACACATCTTGGGGGAGGAGAAACGATAAGACAAGAGGTAAGAACCTGCGCGACCACTATTGTGAGTTTCCCTAAAACCTTGATTGTTACATTATTGCAAGTGTGTTTCCCTTTCACAAAGTGTGCTTACTTTCCTGCAAAGTGTGTTTACTTTCCTTCAAGTGTCTTTATTTTCATGCAAGTGTGGTATGCTTTTCAAATTCTTCAATTAGTTTCTATTATTTCTTATGATTTGCTTAAAAATTGTTTTGAGTGTTAGTTAGTTTTCCTTTCATTTTCATCAAAAATATTTTGGGTGTTGTAAGAACCCTATGCGCTAATCCATGTGTGATACAAGACCCATCAACCAACAAGTTGGATTCAAAGATGATAATGAGTATCAGAGAACTTTCTCAAATCCTAGCAGTAGCTGAGATCTATTCTTCTCAGGAAAAGCACATCTTGACAGCAGTCAAGAACCTATCTACTTCTCCAAAAGACATAGAAGAACCAAAGTCCTATGAGCCATGCTTACAAAAAGATAGAGAAACCTTCATTGATCAATTTGACCAATCTACCAAGGATATCGAACACTCATGGACCATATCTAATTAGGAGAAGCCATTAGAACCCGAGATCGAGGAGGATAAAGAAAAGAATACACATAGTGGTTTCAATGAAGAGGTGGACCAAGGACACCATGATTATATTGAATGTTGGTTCCAGGAAACTGTCATATTGCACCACCACTCTCCTCTTCGACAACTCTTCACATCATATTATTCAAAACTGTTGGTTCATCATGTTCGGGTACTTATTAAAGTTTATTATATAAACATGAACGTGAGTATATTTATGATCCTGTTACGCACGTGGCTTCATTGGAAGTATTCATATACTTGAAAAGGGGTATTTTCATAGGTAAGGTAGGATAATAAATAAATAAATAAATGTTGAATGTAGTTGTTAGTTTGGTGCAACATCAGTTTTTTATGTCTTTTTCAATAATTGTCACTATCAGACTGAGAAACTAATCTTAAGGGAGACCGTTGCCCCAAAATTTTTAATATGTTTTTTCAGCTGATAGTCGGATCATTTTTGAAGTTTTCTAAATAAATTAGGCTATGATGATTTGTTGTAGTTTTGCAGGTATATGTTTTTAGTTGGATTGGGAGAACATCTTCATGACTTATTCAGGGAAGTAATTTCATTTATTTCGGTTATGGTGTTTCATTAAAACTATCCTTTATTCTAATCCTTTATTACCTAAAACAGTTTTGGAACAACTGAATCTCTTTTTCTACTACTTCCTTAAAATTTGTTTTTCTTTTAAGATCATTCTCTGACCTTGATTAGTTTTTCTCTACTATTTTTTTCTGAAATATTTTATAATTTAGGAAATTATTAATAATGCAAAACTAAAAATAAAGGAGTTAAATTATCAAACCCAAGACCTCTTGACATAAACAATCATTTTCAGTTCTTTTAGATATTTATTTTCCCTTCTTTATAACAAAATGTCAGATCATTTATTATAGCAGTAACTCATAGCCTTGTTTTTTATTATACTATGGGATTACATAAAGTTAAAAGTCCATATTACGAGGCCCATAGGTAGCTAGTACAACCTAATATAATCTCAAAGTTTGTCAGTAGAGAATCCTTATTAAAGAGTAACAAGAGAGTGCATGATGTTTCTACCCATGGGAACACTACCATAATTATATGGAGAAGATGAACTTAGGGACTAGAGGCACCTTTAGATCATTCTCTCATGGCCTCATCAACAACATATTAAGTAAGTTTGACCATGATATGTCTTTGGAATAATCTCAATACATAAGTCTATTTTTCAAGCGAACAATATTTTATGGGAAATTTGTAGAATATCCTCCAACCTAATACCATCCCATCCCGTAAAAAGGTTTTCAAAGATGCTCCCCCATTCACCCATGTGAATGAAATATATAAATTTTATCTTAAGGGTAAAGTTTGGGACAAGAGCCTTTGATGGAAAATGGGTGTAAGAGGCTAACCCGTCGGGATACTGAATAGGTCTACTGGCAGCGGGTACCGGCCTATGGTATGACTAGGAAAACCCATCAGAGTACTAAACAGGCTCATGGGCAATGGGGCATTCTGTCTGGGGAGGATATTTCTTAGATGTCAAAATTACCCCATCAGAGTACTCAACAGGCTTGCTGGAAATGGGTTCTGATTTTGATATGCCTAAAATATATTTGTTTGTATGAACGATATACTTGTGTAAGTCATTAATAAGAAGCATGCAGGATTGAACTAAAGGTTAAAGAAAATCCATTTTTTCGCCATTTGAGAATAACCCTAAGTTGACCTTAAGACCCTAGATCATCCAATTCATACTATATCTAAGATGTACTATCTTAAGAGTGGGACCATGATCTTAGAAGCTTAATATACTCAACTGTGAAATTTGTCTTTATTACTTGAATGACTGTAAGTATTTTCAGAGTGAAAAGGTTGACTAGTTTTCTATGGGGTTTTCATTTGATGAGACTGCTAATATTATTTTATTTTCCTTCCTAAGGAAAAGAACAAAATCCCTACTCTAATTTATACAGGGCTCTTCGAACATAAGTGTTGCTAATCTTTTGATGATTTTTTTTTAATCAAGGAAATATAAATATTTTCTATAGAACGAAAAAAGTGGATTATACATTTTTGTGGGTTATGCTTGAATTATCTCAGTCAGTCATATAGGGGGAATATTTATAAGCGATCTTCGAAAATTGTTCAAATATAAATTGTCAAAATGTGATAATGGATGTACTTCATGTTATGATCAATTTATTATACGATCTTATGATTTTCTCTTTATGTGGTCAGGCTTAACAATCATGGAGTTTGTGCCCACAATGCATTAGCAGCTCTCAAATTTTTGTTCTTAGCAACTCTCGTATTGGTATCAACAAAAGTTGGCAATAGTTGTTTTCTTATAGCCACATGCCACTTAGTCTTAAGGAGTTTTCATGAGGACATGCAAACTCTTGGGTTTGGGGGAGATATCTAGATCCATTCTATATCGTCAAAGTCTCTCTTTAACATCTCCAACATCTCCAACATCTTTAGTTCATCTCAACCAGTTTTTTTTAGATCTAGAAGATCATCTTTTGCTCTCTTCAGTTCTCATCATCTTTTGTGCAGCTCTTATTAGCTTCATTATATTCAATAGTCCTCATATTTTCTCCACCTCATCTTTATCTTTCGACAGTCCACATCATGGTTCCACAGATCTTTCATCTTGTTCTACATGGTTTCGACTTCAGCATGCATTAGAAAATGGGTAACTTGAGGTAAAACATGTATAAATCTCTTTAATTTACTAAGAATTTGGAAAACATGATGCATAACCACTATCACTTACTCCACACTCCACTACCACTTAAAAATTGCCATCACAACTACTCACCAAACCTTCCATTTTCACTCCACCAATTATAATGAAAATTATACTCTGATCATAAGACCAAGCAATGAAAAGGAAATATGTGGTATACAAATACAAACATAAAACAACATATTTAGTGTCTTCTCCTTGTACACCATAAATCATTCCTAGTTTATTTTAATGTTCTGAATAAGAGGATGAAGTCATGGTTGCCTATTTAAGCAAAGAACCACATGTAAATCTTGGTCTTAGAATGAATATAAGATACACAGTATAAAGGTGTCCAAGTTCATATGGCCACCATCCCCATCATGTCACATTCTCCACACTCATACCATTCACTATCACCCTGTGATAACCCATCCTTTGTGTGTTCTCCATTTTCATGATAATTTTGTTTCTCTGTTTTAAATCAATCTGTGACAGTATAATCAATTTATAAAGTATCGCTCCACAAGAGCCAACACCTACAGAAAAAGAACAAAGCCACATAAATATATAAGCAGAGTATCGCCTTGTTTGCATGAGGACATTCAAATCCTTGGGTTTGGGGGTGTGTTGGGCTCCAGTTTTGTCGTATTTTCCACCATATAAATACATTCAACATTATACCTTTTTCTCGCATTTCGCCAATAATATATGTGCAAATGCACCATAAACCCCCAATATCCATTGTCATTCGGGATGTGGTTAATACATAGTTTTATTAGTGATTAAAATACGATTATGTCATGTTTTACTAATGACGCTTGATAAAGTGTGATTTGCATGATCAACATTCTCGTACCATTATTTTGGTTCAACATTATGCACCAATATAGTTATTCTCGTACCTGATATTGTAGCTTGTCATATTGGCGCACTTCTAGAAGGAAATCAAGAACATGGATTTTGTCCAGAATGGCATTGACATGCTAACACATTGTCAGAATTCACCCAGCTCGCACGTGTGGACCTGCAGCTCAGGGGGAATGATTTTGAAAAAATTAGCAAAAATCTCAAACTGCCAACTTGTGCCTCGATTTCCATGCAAATGGTATTAGATCCAAATATCCTATGATATGGGTTTTTTCTAAAAGGTGGACAATTGAATAATATGTGGGCATTTTTTCAAAATTCGAAATGGAATAAGAGTTATGTTTGGAGTTTTAACACGAATCTACCCAGATTGGTGAAAAACCCAGAATTTGAGATTTTTTTCCAAAAATTGTGAAATTTGAAATCTAAGTTTGGGATTTGATTTCATCTCTTCTCAGTGGAACTGATGTATAAATATAATATCACAGAGCATGGGAAGAGGAAAAAAATAAATTATTTTTATTGTCATTGTTTAAGCTGGTTGTTGTAATAGAGTTGAGGATCCATTTGTAAGCAGAGGATGGAGTTTATTTAATGAAGATTTGATTGTTGAATATTTTAGCAAGCTCTTGGTTTTGATCTCATTTGGGCAGTGTTACTTAGACTGAGAAGGGCCCCTCAATTTGGTAATGATTTTCCCTTCTCTTCATTAGTTTAATTTATGTTTTTGTTTAGTGATTAAAGAGATTTATTTTTAAATTTGCAATTCATTTTTTGTAGATTGTTTTTTAATTCATTTGTGTTGAACTCATAAATTTCCCTTGCGATTGATGCACCCAAACTATCTCATTCTTTTCTGCAATATCTCTTCGTGATTCAGCATCATTCTTTACTTTGCACAATACACTATTTTCATATTTGCAAAGAGTCTCATTCCAACACTTCATGCATTCCAGGACTTCACACAGATTACTTTCTTTCCTGTGTTGCATGTTCATTTTCACCTACACACAAACATAAAATAAAATAAAACTTTTTCATTCTACGTATCAAAGAAATAAACTTTCATTCTCAGTCTTCCCTTCACACTCTTATCATATTCTTTATTTCTGTCACATCCTCATGGCTTTGATCCAATAGATGTTTTTACATGCACTGTTGTATATAAGCTTAATAGAACATACAGGTTTGGGAAACGATTTAGAGACTCTACGTGTGTATTTGAATGAAGATGCATGTGTATGTATATCTTAATGCATGGTTTTCTTATTCCATATGTGCGTATATATATTCCTGTGTGTGGTTGTTCTTATGAGTGATTTATTTCAACTTATATGCATTTCTTTGTGCATGAATTATTCCAGTCCCGTGGATGTTCCATTCCATTATTTGCTTTTACTTACTTTCTTGTAAGTAATACAATGTACATATGTTTAATTTAGTTAAGTGTTCATAGTGGTAAGTGTGATAAATTTCACTTATTATATGTTTATTATTATAAATATATTATGATATGTGTGTATTTAAGAACAAGTGCATGTGTTTATGATAAGAGGACAAAGTTTAAAATAAATTGCCTTTGCATCTTCTCTTCATCTTTCTCTCACTTCACATTTTTTTCTTATTTCAATTTCATCACTTTCCCCTCTTTCTTTCTTGGGTGTATCGTTTCTTGAGGACAACTCTCTAAAGAGTGTTTCTTTGAAGTCTTTACATTACATCATTTTGTCTTTCTAAGGGGTGATTAGGCATTTGGTGGATTTTCTCTTAAAACTAGTAAATTCCACTTTAGGTCAGCAACACAAATACATGAGGGTTTGAGTAACCTCATCTAGCTAACTGATTTGAATGACAGTTTGGGTAAATTCCACATTTACTTTTAGGTTTCCTTGCTTGTCTTTGAATCTAGTTTTCTTTAATTTGGTTTTTTCATAGTTTAAATTTCCTTTTATTGTTGTAGTTTGATTTTACCTCTAGTTTTTCTTTCTTCCATTTTGAAGTGTGTTTGTCATCTTTAGAATAGGTTAGACTAGGCTCCAATCCTGCATTTCATGTCACTACACCTCTAAGCCTATGATTCCCCAGTTGATAATTTAATGTTGGTAAATTAATGCATATATTTTACCCAACACCAAGCTCATCCATTGTGCAAATGTGAATTAAGATGAAAGAACCAAAACCATATGATGGGACTCATAATGCTAAGTTGTTGGGAAATTTCTATTGGGATATGGAGCAGTACTTGGAGTAGTTGAATGGAATTCCAGAAGAAGCCAAGGTAAACATTGTTGCCTTGTTCTTGATAGGGACTACGAAAATTTGGTGGAGAAACAAAGTTGAAGACTTGGCAGCTGGAAGGAACATCGAAAAGATAAAAAACTGGGCAGAGATGGAGGTTGCCTTTAAGTCATAGTTTGGTCTGGGAAACTGAACTTGGGTCACTAGAAACCAATTGTTGGCTCTCAAGAACACTGGTAAGATCTAGACCTATATAAAAGAGTTCAATAGCTTGATGTTGGATATTAAATACATGTCATATGAGGATATATTTTTCTACTTCGTGAATGGTTTGCAAACTTGGGCGCAGAGCGATCTATGATACCAAAATGTGCAGACCCTTGCAACAACAATCACTGCAACAAACAAGTTGTTGGACTTCAAGGGTGAATCCAAAGTAAGGTCCAAACAATGAACATGGCCAACGTGAGAAGCAAAGTAAGAACACGAAGTATAAGGGAAAGATGAATACATCTAAAGGCAATGAATATAATGCGAAGCAGGAAGATTTGCAAAAGGAGAAAAAACCAGTTTCCTGTTGGATTTGTGAGAAGGAGCACTACACCAAGAATTGTTTGTTAAAGAAAAATAATAAACACTTTGGAGAAAGTGGATATCCCATCCATGGGGGTGCTACAAGTTTTGGGTGTTGTTGTAGAGCCATAACCGATAGTTACTCGAGATCCCGACGTGACGATACTTAGTTATGTTCAGGCAAAGATCAATGGGAAAAAAACTTTGGCTATGATGGATAGTGGTGCTACTCACAAGTTCATGAGAGAAGATGTTGCACGAAGTCTTTTACTGTAGCTTGAGTAGGAATGAACTTCTTTCAAATAATTAAACTTAGGTGAACATGAGATTGTTGGCACAATCAAGAATGTTCCTACAAAGCTTGGGGAATGGATTAGGGAAAGTTTCATCGTTGTTTCTTTACACGATTAAAAAGTAGTGTTGGGTCAAGAGTTCATGCAGATGGAGAAGGAAGTTCCCATTTTGCATGTCAATTGTTTGGCTATCATGTTAGGACCAACTCCATGCCTGGTGTGTACAGTGAAAGGGAACAAGGGGATGAAGATTTCTTCCTTACGCTTGGTTGATGACCAACACCCTTTCTTAGAAAACAATGGACAAGGTGAAGAGGTAGTCGAAACAAATAACTCAGACGATATAGAGGTGTTGGAATACTTAGAATGGAGTTTCAACAAGATCAAAGATATCTTGGTTGATGTTATTCATGGCATAGAAAATTTCATTGAATTTTATGAAGAAAGTATTTTGAAAGAACCGATGGAGATAGAGGAAATCAAGAAGCCATAGATTTAGGAACAAAAAGTTGAATCATTCATTGCATAGGTGTTTGATGGGGAAGAACAACTCCCTTGTACAAACGTGCTAAGGAGGAGGTTGGATTGATCGCAAAAACACTTGGAGGTGGTGAATGGCCTTGCGATCCAGAACTTGAGTGCCTTGTAGAGGAAGGTGAAGGAAGAATTGGTTTCAATGTTCCATTGTTGATGTACTTGACAAAGAAGTATGACGACACTTCACAGGTTTTTAAGAAACGAGACGAGGATGGGAGTGTTGTCTTGTTGTGCTGCCCCCTTCCACTCTAGCACTGAAAACATGAGAATGTTGGCTTGTTGTCACAAAGATGACAATGAGCCAAATAGCTAGTGTCTTGGAGGTGTTGTTGTTTGGACAACATCGGGAAGACATTCTCTTAGAATAATAATTAATCATATAATTATTGATTATTAAATATCATATATAATAAGTAAATGGTAATAATAAATAGTTATTGATTATTCAAGGGATGCATTCTTTCATGGATGGTCACCATATGTTAC
>ML780692.1:1027217-1063670 GCA_009831015.1 Picea engelmannii | reverse complement strand
TATCATTGAGTTGGGTCTATCCCGAAAAACCTTCATTTAGGCCCTCAAAATGGCCCCTGAAGTTAAAACCTGCTAAAAATAGTAAATTGCCAGAATTACCAGAAAATTGTTTTGAGCCAGTTGGAAAAGGTGGGTGGCCACCGATATCCATCTATATCATTGTATTCCTAAGAATTCGAGGATGGGTATTTGCAGTATATTTTCTTCTCTTAAAGAAAGAAGAGATAAATCTGAAGGGGTAGAAATAGGTATATATTTACAATTTTGTTTTGTTTAAATTCGATAGTTAAAAACTATGAAAAAATATTATCAATATTTTCACTTTGTGTCATGTGAGGATTCTATAGTCAAATCACTTCAAGAACACAAGAATCAACAATCAAGTGAAAGGAAAATATTGTACAAACATAGAAAGAATTTTTATGGTTCTCCAGATAAATATATGGGTATGATAATTGATGGCATAGACCAAGAAAAACATTTATGCCACATTTTTTCCATACAAAAAGATAATTTCATGGGTATTATAATTTACAGAAAGATAATTTCATTCAATTTCACTTGGTTGGTTGTGTTTTTTAATGGAACAATGTGTCCAAGGGTTTACTTCACAAATCCAAATATTCATAATGATGCAAATATGACCATCACCATAATTTATCTTTTGATCAGTCATTGCTCTGGTAATCTTCCTCAAGTTCAATATCTACAATTGGACAACACTAGTCGTTAAAACAAAAATCAAATTGTGTTTGGATATCTTAGCATGCTTATTGATTTGGGAATCTTTCAAAAGGTTAAAGTTGGTATCCTTGGACACACGCATGATCATATTGATCAAATGTTCAGTCATTTTTCAGTAACATTGAAGAGGGAAAATGTTGGAAGCCTACCATCATTAATTGAATGTATTAAGAAGTCATACATTCCAGATCCTATTTTTCACATATTAGAAGAAACTGTTGACATGTGAAGATTTATCCATGGATGACATGGTGAAGAAAAATGTATTGAGAAACTTAATGACATTAGCTTCCAACATCAATTTTTCTTGAAAAAAGTTGATGGGAAAACAATAATATGGGGAAAGAAGTATTCAACCACTGTAGAATGGGGGCCTTCATCAGGTTTGGCATTTTTGAAGTTCATTCTAGATCATTCAATATTTGCATCAAAGTTAATGTTATTACAATCAATTGTTGAAATCCATAATGTACAAATGTGTAATAGAGATGTAGATTATTCTGAATTCTTGGAGGAAATAAAAAAGTCCATTAAAGATACATATGAGTACTTTGATGTTATTGATTTTGTTTGGTGGGACATAATTTCAATCTCAACAAATGAAGCTACATTTTTAAAGAATCCATTTATTTGGCTAGGTCAAATGAATCTGAAGAAAGAAACATTGTTGAACAATAGGAATCTCAAGATGCTATTGAGTTTTCACGGGTAGAGTAAAGAGAAATGTATATTGGTTCTAAAAGATCACATGCACAACGTGAAACCATGGAAGATATTTACAAGGGTTCAACACAAGATATTAAGGAGGGTTGCATGATTGCAGTCTTAGCGACTGAAAATCCACATGGTTATCCATTCTGGATTGCAAATGTTAAAAGGATCAATAAATAAAATGAAGATGTTATAGCAGTTGAAGTGCATTGGTATGAAACAGGTACACACCCATTCAATGGTGTGTACAAGCAAGAGATGGTGGTTTAGAAACAGAACAACAAAAAGAGAAAAAGAAAGGGTCGAAATATAACTCGTCGTCACACCGACCTCTTAAAATTAGAGGATGTTGACATACTTGTCTATGACTTCAATTTAAAAAAGAGAGGAACTCTTCACTCCAGGACCATATAGATTATCAAGATGTTGTTGCCACAAGAAATAAGTGCAAGATGGGATTCTTCTGAACCTAGTCATAGATCAAAGAGGATTTTGACATCTGAAATGTTGGGCATACATGCATACTCAGATGGTGCACTCATTTATAATAGAGAAGAATATGGATCATCTACATCTTCATTTAGTCATTCATCTGAAGACAATGTAGATTTCGATGGTGTGTCAAAATCCATGGATGAATTTGGTTAAGTGTATGGAAACATTTTATGTATTTTTTATCAATATGATGTTTGTATGGTAACCAAAAATGAGTGTTCTCAGTTACATATGATCTTACATGAAGTTATGAATCATTTATATGTTTGATTAATTCTATGTTTTTATTATAGATCATATATAACAAAATTTCTTAGCTCCTTTGTTTTGAATATGGACAATGTAATGAAATAATTTATGTTTCTTTAAATGTAATTTGTATAGACTTGTTTATTTAAAATAAAAAAAATATTTCAAAGTTGTGTTAAATGTTGACATTTGAAATGGTGATATTTTCATGCCATTATGTATTATCTTGTGGTTGGAGTGATAAACTAACCGTAAAAAAGTAAATATTTAAGGGTTGATTTTACGATTTGGTTTATAGCAGTGATAATGTTTTACATCACTTTCAAAAATGTGTTAATTTTTAGGTTTTCGTTGCAATGGAACTTTCCACACTAGGATAAGGTTTCAAATGAGGTATAATTTTAACGTTTAGAAAAAAAAACATTTTTCTGCCGGTAGCACCATTCTTTGATTTAGGTGTTGATTTTAAGGTTTTTTCTGAGCAACTATATGCATGTTTTAGGCCATTCTTTAAAAAAAGTTGTAATTTTAACCTAAAAAAAAAAGGGTGCTACCAGTAGCACCACTTTTTTATTTGAGGGTTAATTTTGTGATTTTTTATGCAAAAATATGGGTTTTAAGCGATAGAGTTTTTGTTTTGAGGTCATAGTTCTCATTAAGTTGGTAATATTGTTTAACAACCTAAAGACAACAATGAACTCTTTGAAGGCCTTGTTTTGATCTAATCATCTCAAAGAAGCAATGACCAATAGGGACCAAGGGTGTCCATCCCGATTCAACCTAACCATCTTGAAGGAGCAACAATTGACAAGGTTTATCAAAGCATAAGATATAGTTTTTCATTGATAAACAATGTTTCAATGCTTAGTTGGATTTATTAAATAATCTAGTAATCATTGTAGTGGAAACACCACTTACTCTTTCAAAAACAACAATAAGAAATCATATATGTAGATACACCTAAAATTTGAGAAACATGATGCCAACTATTTATATATGTTTTTATATCCCAATTCCTAGATGTTTTTTTGGCTTGCCTATGTTTTTTGTTGTTGATACATGTTCTTGGGACTTGTTGATGGACTACTCTTTTCCTTGAGGGACACCTTTATTGTTCAATCGATATGTTCAGTTTTATTTTTCTGAGATGTTTTTGGAGCAACTACAACTAAATGGACACTATTTTGGTGAATCTGTATATGAGACTGCCTCGATATGAGGGATTTTTTTTATATGTATATGGACACTTTACTTTGTGTGGCTGAAGGCCTACATGACTAAATGCATGTCCTATCATGCATTATTCAGAATGTAAATTTTATATTTTTTAATAAAATTTACACTTTTTTTCTCTGGAAAAAATATAGATTTCTATATCAAAAATATAAAAAAAGGGAAAATATAATAAGATGAATAAATTTAAACTCAAACAAAAGAAGCTTTATTAGAAAAAATGATAAAAAATAATAATAATTATATTTTATGAAATTAAACATAAATTGTAAGGCATTTCAAGGAAAAACAATTACTATACATAGAAAGAGGCATACTGTAAGTCTTGGGGCATTGAGACCGAGCACACGGACTTCCACCATAGACCAAGATGAACTAAATAGGGTAGGTTGGATGCTCGGTGTGAATGAGGAGACAAAAGTCTTCATATATGGGAGATTTGGGGTTCCTTGGGCATGCATCATGCCAAGGAATGACTCCACTCAAACATGGATTATGAAATAAGTTAAGTGTTGGCTTGATAGAATAAGGGGGTAGGAGATGGGCTCTCTGTCAAATGAAGAAATAAGCACATCACTGAAATGATGGGTTGGATAGAGTGGAAGGGGTGTCGGTTGAACGGTTTGGCAGATGAGGTGCCCGATCTAAGCAAGGAACAAAGAAATAAATATAGTGGGTGAGATTGGTCACCTTAGGTGCTTGAACTGTCAAGGGGAGATTGAACAAGGTGCGTGCAACATACGTTTAACCACCAATTGAAGATTGGTTGGTTGATGATCAGTTGTGGACATGAATTGGGTGCCTAAGAAAAATGAATGAGTTGGATGCAAGAGAGGAGGGCACGCTTAGTTCAGTTGTTTGAATCACCTAAGGGATTTTCACACCTTAGATGAATGTCGAGAAAATTTTATGTGGACAAAATTCCAAACGTTGGGTCTCTCTAAGGAAAGAGGACGTGTCGGTTCACAAGGATAGGTGCCTATATATGTCAAGGAGGAGACAAGACGAAATAAATTCATCCAAGGATCCAAGATCATTCACAAAGTGAACAAGTGTGGGAGAAGGTTGGTGATTACATGTCGCATGGACTCGACAGAGGCAACATGTATCATAGAGATGAAGCATAAAAGAGAAGACCTCGTTCAATATTTTTGTCTATAGTAACAAAGGATTTTGCAAGGTGATGGATGAAGCCTGTCTGTTCTGTGTCGCACAATTTATTGAGTAAACTTGAGTGGAATCTCCTTGTAAAAATATCTTTGGTATAGTGGCACATGTTGTAGACTCGACACACTTTTTCCTTTGTAATAAAAATTGGGTATTAGGTTGGTTTGACTGGCCACTTGCATACTCTTTTTAACTGTTGTATGAATGCATTCTATTACTTGTTGTTGTTCTAAGTACATATTCAAACAGAAATGTTTAAGTAATAATGAATCTAAGAGTAAGGTGCAATCTAGACCAAGTAAACCGGTCTCATCGTGCCGTCGAGTTGAAAAGTTGTGGTGCCACATGTCATTGAGAATAGTGGATGTTTCCACCATCCAACCAAATTTCTCCAACGATGTGACAGGTGGTATTAGAGATAATAGAGAATTGCACATCAAAGTGATTTACCATTCACATAGTTCGATGAGTTTGTCCACGATGGTGGTGAAGAGAAGGGAACAAAGAATTTTTCAGGTTCATCACTAAGGCTAAAGTGAGATGTGATTTGGTAAAGATATGATCGTGGGTTGTGAAGATAAAAGGCCAGGGAGACATTTTTGAATGAGTCGAACAAGGTTTCCACAGAGTTGGACATGCTAAGGAGATGCCTCAAACGTAGTCAGGTTGTGAAACAAAGCTTGCATATTTCGATGAAGAGTTGGTAACAAAACTTGGGGGAAGTCTTGAAGCCAGTTCTCAGCACGGTTTGCACGAATTGTGAAAATCCTTGGAAGTTTGGGTATGGCTAGTTTACATGCAAATGAAAACGACATCGAGAGAGAGCCTAAGACACTCAATATGAAGGACCGGCTCCTTGCCTTAGAGAAAATGATGGATTAGATAATGGAAGTGATGTGTTCACATGGTGAAAAGGTCACACGATTGGAGGCTGAGATAGGAAAAATTATGCATGGGTTTAACGAAGTCATTTGGGAGTGCCAAGAGAAAGTGAATCTATTCTCTAGTACTCTGACCGATGACATCCAAGATAGACTCAAGGTAAGAGAGGATGCCTTGGATTCGGTCAACCCAAAAGTGAAAGATCATGAGGACACCATCACATTGCTAAAATGAGTTGTAGCCAGTGGGCCAAGTGTTGGGCTCCAGTTTTGTCGTATTTTCTGCCATATAAATACATTCACCATTATACCTTTTTCTCACATTTCGCCAATAATATATGTGCAAATGCACCATAAACCCCCAATATCCATTGTCATTCGGGATGTGGTTAATACATTGTTTTATTCCATATTTTTAGTGATAAAAATATGATTATGTCATGTTTTACTAATGACATTTGATAAAGTGTGATTTGCATGATCAACATTCCCATACCATTATTGTGGTTCAGCAGTATGCACCAATATAGTTATTCCAGTACCTGATATTGTAGCTTGTCATATTGTTGCACTTCCAGAAGGAAATCAAGAACATGGATTTTGTCCAGAATGACATTGGCATGCTGAAATGTGTGTCAGAATTCACCCATCTCGCACGTGTGGACCTGCAGCTCAGGGGGAATGATTTTGCAAAAATTAGCAAAAATCTCAAACTGCTAACTTGCGCCTCAATTTTCGTGCAAATGGTGTCATATCCAAATATTCTATGATATGGGTTTTGTCTAGAATGTGGAAAATTGAGTAACACGTGGGACGTTTTTCAAATTCGAAATGGATTAAGAGTTATGTTTGGAGTTTTAACATGAATCTGCCCAGATTGGTGAAAAACCCAGAATTTGAGATTTGTTTCCAAAAATTGTGAAATTTGAAAACTAAGTTTGGGATTTGACTTTATCTCTTCTCAGTGGAACTAATGTATAAATATAATCTCATAGAGCATGGGAAGAGGAAAGATTTTTTTTTTATTATTGTCATTGTTTAAGCTAGTTATTGTAATAGAGTTGAGGATCCATTTGTAAGCAGAGGATGGAGCTTATTTAATGAAGATTTGATTGTTGAATATTTTAGCAAGATCTCGATTTTGATCTCATTTGGGAAGCGCTACTTAGACTGAGAAGGGCCCCTCAATCTGGTAACGATTTGCCCTTCTCTTCATTAGTTTAATTTATGTTTTTGTTTAGTGATTAAAGAGATTTATTTTTAAATTCGCAATTCATTTCTTGTAGATTGTTTTTTAATTCATTTGTGTTGAACTCAAAAATTTCCCTTGAGATTGATGCACCTAGACTATCTCATTCTTTTCTACATTCTCTCTTCATGATTCTGCATCATTCTTTACTTTACACAATACACTATTTTCATATTTGCAAAGAGTCTCATTCCAACACTTCATGCATTCTAGGACTTCACACATATTACTTTCTTTTCCTATGTTGCATGCTCATTTTCACTTGCACACAAACATAAAATAAAATAAAACCTTTTCATTCTATGTATCAAAGCAGTAAACTTTCATTCTCACAGTCTTCCCTTCACACTCTGATCATATTCTTTAGTTATGTCACATCCTCATGGCTCTGATCCAATAGATCTTTTTACATGCACTGTTGTATATAAGCTTAATAGAACAGACAGGTTTGGGAAAAGATTTAGAGACTCTACGTGTGTATTTGAATGAAGATGCATGTGTATGTATCTCTTAATGCATGGTTTTTGTATTCCATATGCATGTATATATATTCCTGTGTGTGGTTGTTCTTATGAGTGATTTATTTCAATTTATATGTATTTCTTTGTGCATGAATTATTCCAGTCCCATGGATGTTCCATTCCATTATTTTCTTTTACTTACTTTGTTATAAGTAATACAATGTACATATGTTTAATTTAGTTAAGTATTCATAGTGGTAAGTGTGATAAATTTCACTTATTATATGTTTATTATTATATATATATTATGATATGTGTGGAGTTAAGAACAAGTGCATGTGATTTTGATAAGAGTACAAAGTTTAAAATAAATTGCCTTTACATCTTCTCTTCATCTTTCTCTCGCTTCACATTTTTTCTTATTTCAATTTCATCACTTTCCCCTCTTTCTTTATTGGGTGTATCATTTCTTGAGGACAACTCTCTAAAGAGTGTTTCTTTGAAGTCTTTACATTACATCATTTTGTCTTTATAAGGGGTGATTAGGCATTTGGTGGATTTGCTCTTAAAACTAGTAAACTCCACTTTAGGTCAGTAGCATACATACATGAGGGTTTGAGTAACCTCATCTGGCTGACTAATTTGAATGACAGTTTGGGTAAATTCCACATTTACTTTTAGGTTTCCTTGCTTGTCTTTGAATCTAGCTTTCTTTAATTTGTTTTTTCCATAGTTTAAATTTCCTTTTATTGCTACAGTTTGATTTTACCTCTAGTTCTACTTTTTTCCATTTTGAAGTGTGTTTTCCATCTTTAGAATAGGTTAGACTAGGCTCCAATCCTGCATTTCCTGTGCCTGCACCTCTATGCCTACTACTCCCTGGTTGATAATTTAATTTTCGTAAATTAGTGCATATATTTTACCCAACATTTTTGGCATCGTTGTCGGGGAGGTGCTAAAGGGATTGAAGTCTAGGTAGGAAGGCTTCTTTTAAATTACACATCTTGGGGGAGGAGAAACGATAAGACAAGAGGTAAGAACCTGCGCGACCACTATTGTGAGTTTCCCTAAAACCTTGATTGTTACATTATTGCAAGTGTGTTTCCCTTTCACAAAGTGTGCTTACTTTCCTGCAAAGTGTGTTTACTTTCCTTCAAGTGTCTTTATTTTCATGCAAGTGTGGTATGCTTTTCAAATTCTTCAATTAGTTTCTATTATTTCTTATGATTTGCTTAAAAATTGTTTTGAGTGTTAGTTAGTTTTCCTTTCATTTTCATCAAAAATATTTTGGGTGTTGTAAGAACCCTATGCGCTAATCCATGTGTGATACAAGACCCATCAACCAACAAGTTGGATTCAAAGATGATAATGAGTATCAGAGAACTTTCTCAAATCCTAGCAGTAGCTGAGATCTATTCTTCTCAGGAAAAGCACATCTTGACAGCAGTCAAGAACCTATCTACTTCTCCAAAAGACATAGAAGAACCAAAGTCCTATGAGCCATGCTTACAAAAAGATAGAGAAACCTTCATTGATCAATTTGACCAATCTACCAAGGATATCGAACACTCATGGACCATATCTAATTAGGAGAAGCCATTAGAACCCGAGATCGAGGAGGATAAAGAAAAGAATACACATAGTGGTTTCAATGAAGAGGTGGACCAAGGACACCATGATTATATTGAATGTTGGTTCCAGGAAACTGTCATATTGCACCACCACTCTCCTCTTCGACAACTCTTCACATCATATTATTCAAAACTGTTGGTTCATCATGTTCGGGTACTTATTAAAGTTTATTATATAAACATGAACGTGAGTATATTTATGATCCTGTTACGCACGTGGCTTCATTGGAAGTATTCATATACTTGAAAAGGGGTATTTTCATAGGTAAGGTAGGATAATAAATAAATAAATAAATGTTGAATGTAGTTGTTAGTTTGGTGCAACATCAGTTTTTTATGTCTTTTTCAATAATTGTCACTATCAGACTGAGAAACTAATCTTAAGGGAGACCGTTGCCCCAAAATTTTTAATATGTTTTTTCAGCTGATAGTCGGATCATTTTTGAAGTTTTCTAAATAAATTAGGCTATGATGATTTGTTGTAGTTTTGCAGGTATATGTTTTTAGTTGGATTGGGAGAACATCTTCATGACTTATTCAGGGAAGTAATTTCATTTATTTCGGTTATGGTGTTTCATTAAAACTATCCTTTATTCTAATCCTTTATTACCTAAAACAGTTTTGGAACAACTGAATCTCTTTTTCTACTACTTCCTTAAAATTTGTTTTTCTTTTAAGATCATTCTCTGACCTTGATTAGTTTTTCTCTACTATTTTTTTCTGAAATATTTTATAATTTAGGAAATTATTAATAATGCAAAACTAAAAATAAAGGAGTTAAATTATCAAACCCAAGACCTCTTGACATAAACAATCATTTTCAGTTCTTTTAGATATTTATTTTCCCTTCTTTATAACAAAATGTCAGATCATTTATTATAGCAGTAACTCATAGCCTTGTTTTTTATTATACTATGGGATTACATAAAGTTAAAAGTCCATATTACGAGGCCCATAGGTAGCTAGTACAACCTAATATAATCTCAAAGTTTGTCAGTAGAGAATCCTTATTAAAGAGTAACAAGAGAGTGCATGATGTTTCTACCCATGGGAACACTACCATAATTATATGGAGAAGATGAACTTAGGGACTAGAGGCACCTTTAGATCATTCTCTCATGGCCTCATCAACAACATATTAAGTAAGTTTGACCATGATATGTCTTTGGAATAATCTCAATACATAAGTCTATTTTTCAAGCGAACAATATTTTATGGGAAATTTGTAGAATATCCTCCAACCTAATACCATCCCATCCCGTAAAAAGGTTTTCAAAGATGCTCCCCCATTCACCCATGTGAATGAAATATATAAATTTTATCTTAAGGGTAAAGTTTGGGACAAGAGCCTTTGATGGAAAATGGGTGTAAGAGGCTAACCCGTCGGGATACTGAATAGGTCTACTGGCAGCGGGTACCGGCCTATGGTATGACTAGGAAAACCCATCAGAGTACTAAACAGGCTCATGGGCAATGGGGCATTCTGTCTGGGGAGGATATTTCTTAGATGTCAAAATTACCCCATCAGAGTACTCAACAGGCTTGCTGGAAATGGGTTCTGATTTTGATATGCCTAAAATATATTTGTTTGTATGAACGATATACTTGTGTAAGTCATTAATAAGAAGCATGCAGGATTGAACTAAAGGTTAAAGAAAATCCATTTTTTCGCCATTTGAGAATAACCCTAAGTTGACCTTAAGACCCTAGATCATCCAATTCATACTATATCTAAGATGTACTATCTTAAGAGTGGGACCATGATCTTAGAAGCTTAATATACTCAACTGTGAAATTTGTCTTTATTACTTGAATGACTGTAAGTATTTTCAGAGTGAAAAGGTTGACTAGTTTTCTATGGGGTTTTCATTTGATGAGACTGCTAATATTATTTTATTTTCCTTCCTAAGGAAAAGAACAAAATCCCTACTCTAATTTATACAGGGCTCTTCGAACATAAGTGTTGCTAATCTTTTGATGATTTTTTTTTAATCAAGGAAATATAAATATTTTCTATAGAACGAAAAAAGTGGATTATACATTTTTGTGGGTTATGCTTGAATTATCTCAGTCAGTCATATAGGGGGAATATTTATAAGCGATCTTCGAAAATTGTTCAAATATAAATTGTCAAAATGTGATAATGGATGTACTTCATGTTATGATCAATTTATTATACGATCTTATGATTTTCTCTTTATGTGGTCAGGCTTAACAATCATGGAGTTTGTGCCCACAATGCATTAGCAGCTCTCAAATTTTTGTTCTTAGCAACTCTCGTATTGGTATCAACAAAAGTTGGCAATAGTTGTTTTCTTATAGCCACATGCCACTTAGTCTTAAGGAGTTTTCATGAGGACATGCAAACTCTTGGGTTTGGGGGAGATATCTAGATCCATTCTATATCGTCAAAGTCTCTCTTTAACATCTCCAACATCTCCAACATCTTTAGTTCATCTCAACCAGTTTTTTTTAGATCTAGAAGATCATCTTTTGCTCTCTTCAGTTCTCATCATCTTTTGTGCAGCTCTTATTAGCTTCATTATATTCAATAGTCCTCATATTTTCTCCACCTCATCTTTATCTTTCGACAGTCCACATCATGGTTCCACAGATCTTTCATCTTGTTCTACATGGTTTCGACTTCAGCATGCATTAGAAAATGGGTAACTTGAGGTAAAACATGTATAAATCTCTTTAATTTACTAAGAATTTGGAAAACATGATGCATAACCACTATCACTTACTCCACACTCCACTACCACTTAAAAATTGCCATCACAACTACTCACCAAACCTTCCATTTTCACTCCACCAATTATAATGAAAATTATACTCTGATCATAAGACCAAGCAATGAAAAGGAAATATGTGGTATACAAATACAAACATAAAACAACATATTTAGTGTCTTCTCCTTGTACACCATAAATCATTCCTAGTTTATTTTAATGTTCTGAATAAGAGGATGAAGTCATGGTTGCCTATTTAAGCAAAGAACCACATGTAAATCTTGGTCTTAGAATGAATATAAGATACACAGTATAAAGGTGTCCAAGTTCATATGGCCACCATCCCCATCATGTCACATTCTCCACACTCATACCATTCACTATCACCCTGTGATAACCCATCCTTTGTGTGTTCTCCATTTTCATGATAATTTTGTTTCTCTGTTTTAAATCAATCTGTGACAGTATAATCAATTTATAAAGTATCGCTCCACAAGAGCCAACACCTACAGAAAAAGAACAAAGCCACATAAATATATAAGCAGAGTATCGCCTTGTTTGCATGAGGACATTCAAATCCTTGGGTTTGGGGGTGTGTTGGGCTCCAGTTTTGTCGTATTTTCCACCATATAAATACATTCAACATTATACCTTTTTCTCGCATTTCGCCAATAATATATGTGCAAATGCACCATAAACCCCCAATATCCATTGTCATTCGGGATGTGGTTAATACATAGTTTTATTAGTGATTAAAATACGATTATGTCATGTTTTACTAATGACGCTTGATAAAGTGTGATTTGCATGATCAACATTCTCGTACCATTATTTTGGTTCAACATTATGCACCAATATAGTTATTCTCGTACCTGATATTGTAGCTTGTCATATTGGCGCACTTCTAGAAGGAAATCAAGAACATGGATTTTGTCCAGAATGGCATTGACATGCTAACACATTGTCAGAATTCACCCAGCTCGCACGTGTGGACCTGCAGCTCAGGGGGAATGATTTTGAAAAAATTAGCAAAAATCTCAAACTGCCAACTTGTGCCTCGATTTCCATGCAAATGGTATTAGATCCAAATATCCTATGATATGGGTTTTTTCTAAAAGGTGGACAATTGAATAATATGTGGGCATTTTTTCAAAATTCGAAATGGAATAAGAGTTATGTTTGGAGTTTTAACACGAATCTACCCAGATTGGTGAAAAACCCAGAATTTGAGATTTTTTTCCAAAAATTGTGAAATTTGAAATCTAAGTTTGGGATTTGATTTCATCTCTTCTCAGTGGAACTGATGTATAAATATAATATCACAGAGCATGGGAAGAGGAAAAAAATAAATTATTTTTATTGTCATTGTTTAAGCTGGTTGTTGTAATAGAGTTGAGGATCCATTTGTAAGCAGAGGATGGAGTTTATTTAATGAAGATTTGATTGTTGAATATTTTAGCAAGCTCTTGGTTTTGATCTCATTTGGGCAGTGTTACTTAGACTGAGAAGGGCCCCTCAATTTGGTAATGATTTTCCCTTCTCTTCATTAGTTTAATTTATGTTTTTGTTTAGTGATTAAAGAGATTTATTTTTAAATTTGCAATTCATTTTTTGTAGATTGTTTTTTAATTCATTTGTGTTGAACTCATAAATTTCCCTTGCGATTGATGCACCCAAACTATCTCATTCTTTTCTGCAATATCTCTTCGTGATTCAGCATCATTCTTTACTTTGCACAATACACTATTTTCATATTTGCAAAGAGTCTCATTCCAACACTTCATGCATTCCAGGACTTCACACAGATTACTTTCTTTCCTGTGTTGCATGTTCATTTTCACCTACACACAAACATAAAATAAAATAAAACTTTTTCATTCTACGTATCAAAGAAATAAACTTTCATTCTCAGTCTTCCCTTCACACTCTTATCATATTCTTTATTTCTGTCACATCCTCATGGCTTTGATCCAATAGATGTTTTTACATGCACTGTTGTATATAAGCTTAATAGAACATACAGGTTTGGGAAACGATTTAGAGACTCTACGTGTGTATTTGAATGAAGATGCATGTGTATGTATATCTTAATGCATGGTTTTCTTATTCCATATGTGCGTATATATATTCCTGTGTGTGGTTGTTCTTATGAGTGATTTATTTCAACTTATATGCATTTCTTTGTGCATGAATTATTCCAGTCCCGTGGATGTTCCATTCCATTATTTGCTTTTACTTACTTTCTTGTAAGTAATACAATGTACATATGTTTAATTTAGTTAAGTGTTCATAGTGGTAAGTGTGATAAATTTCACTTATTATATGTTTATTATTATAAATATATTATGATATGTGTGTATTTAAGAACAAGTGCATGTGTTTATGATAAGAGGACAAAGTTTAAAATAAATTGCCTTTGCATCTTCTCTTCATCTTTCTCTCACTTCACATTTTTTTCTTATTTCAATTTCATCACTTTCCCCTCTTTCTTTCTTGGGTGTATCGTTTCTTGAGGACAACTCTCTAAAGAGTGTTTCTTTGAAGTCTTTACATTACATCATTTTGTCTTTCTAAGGGGTGATTAGGCATTTGGTGGATTTTCTCTTAAAACTAGTAAATTCCACTTTAGGTCAGCAACACAAATACATGAGGGTTTGAGTAACCTCATCTAGCTAACTGATTTGAATGACAGTTTGGGTAAATTCCACATTTACTTTTAGGTTTCCTTGCTTGTCTTTGAATCTAGTTTTCTTTAATTTGGTTTTTTCATAGTTTAAATTTCCTTTTATTGTTGTAGTTTGATTTTACCTCTAGTTTTTCTTTCTTCCATTTTGAAGTGTGTTTGTCATCTTTAGAATAGGTTAGACTAGGCTCCAATCCTGCATTTCATGTCACTACACCTCTAAGCCTATGATTCCCCAGTTGATAATTTAATGTTGGTAAATTAATGCATATATTTTACCCAACACCAAGCTCATCCATTGTGCAAATGTGAATTAAGATGAAAGAACCAAAACCATATGATGGGACTCATAATGCTAAGTTGTTGGGAAATTTCTATTGGGATATGGAGCAGTACTTGGAGTAGTTGAATGGAATTCCAGAAGAAGCCAAGGTAAACATTGTTGCCTTGTTCTTGATAGGGACTACGAAAATTTGGTGGAGAAACAAAGTTGAAGACTTGGCAGCTGGAAGGAACATCGAAAAGATAAAAAACTGGGCAGAGATGGAGGTTGCCTTTAAGTCATAGTTTGGTCTGGGAAACTGAACTTGGGTCACTAGAAACCAATTGTTGGCTCTCAAGAACACTGGTAAGATCTAGACCTATATAAAAGAGTTCAATAGCTTGATGTTGGATATTAAATACATGTCATATGAGGATATATTTTTCTACTTCGTGAATGGTTTGCAAACTTGGGCGCAGAGCGATCTATGATACCAAAATGTGCAGACCCTTGCAACAACAATCACTGCAACAAACAAGTTGTTGGACTTCAAGGGTGAATCCAAAGTAAGGTCCAAACAATGAACATGGCCAACGTGAGAAGCAAAGTAAGAACACGAAGTATAAGGGAAAGATGAATACATCTAAAGGCAATGAATATAATGCGAAGCAGGAAGATTTGCAAAAGGAGAAAAAACCAGTTTCCTGTTGGATTTGTGAGAAGGAGCACTACACCAAGAATTGTTTGTTAAAGAAAAATAATAAACACTTTGGAGAAAGTGGATATCCCATCCATGGGGGTGCTACAAGTTTTGGGTGTTGTTGTAGAGCCATAACCGATAGTTACTCGAGATCCCGACGTGACGATACTTAGTTATGTTCAGGCAAAGATCAATGGGAAAAAAACTTTGGCTATGATGGATAGTGGTGCTACTCACAAGTTCATGAGAGAAGATGTTGCACGAAGTCTTTTACTGTAGCTTGAGTAGGAATGAACTTCTTTCAAATAATTAAACTTAGGTGAACATGAGATTGTTGGCACAATCAAGAATGTTCCTACAAAGCTTGGGGAATGGATTAGGGAAAGTTTCATCGTTGTTTCTTTACACGATTAAAAAGTAGTGTTGGGTCAAGAGTTCATGCAGATGGAGAAGGAAGTTCCCATTTTGCATGTCAATTGTTTGGCTATCATGTTAGGACCAACTCCATGCCTGGTGTGTACAGTGAAAGGGAACAAGGGGATGAAGATTTCTTCCTTACGCTTGGTTGATGACCAACACCCTTTCTTAGAAAACAATGGACAAGGTGAAGAGGTAGTCGAAACAAATAACTCAGACGATATAGAGGTGTTGGAATACTTAGAATGGAGTTTCAACAAGATCAAAGATATCTTGGTTGATGTTATTCATGGCATAGAAAATTTCATTGAATTTTATGAAGAAAGTATTTTGAAAGAACCGATGGAGATAGAGGAAATCAAGAAGCCATAGATTTAGGAACAAAAAGTTGAATCATTCATTGCATAGGTGTTTGATGGGGAAGAACAACTCCCTTGTACAAACGTGCTAAGGAGGAGGTTGGATTGATCGCAAAAACACTTGGAGGTGGTGAATGGCCTTGCGATCCAGAACTTGAGTGCCTTGTAGAGGAAGGTGAAGGAAGAATTGGTTTCAATGTTCCATTGTTGATGTACTTGACAAAGAAGTATGACGACACTTCACAGGTTTTTAAGAAACGAGACGAGGATGGGAGTGTTGTCTTGTTGTGCTGCCCCCTTCCACTCTAGCACTGAAAACATGAGAATGTTGGCTTGTTGTCACAAAGATGACAATGAGCCAAATAGCTAGTGTCTTGGAGGTGTTGTTGTTTGGACAACATCGGGAAGACATTCTCTTAGAATAATAATTAATCATATAATTATTGATTATTAAATATCATATATAATAAGTAAATGGTAATAATAAATAGTTATTGATTATTCAAGGGATGCATTCTTTCATGGATGGTCACCATATGTTACCTATACATGGAAAATTAATCATTGTAATAATATATCAATTATATCTCATATGAATAAAAACAACATGGTATCAGAGTAGGACTGGGATGACTCCCTCATGGGAGGGCCCAGGTAAATATGAAAAAAAAAATCAACTTGTAGAATCAAAATAAGTACGGGATACTTGGATCAGCGGAGTTTTGATGTTGGAGCGGACAACAACCAGTAAAGACCTATATGTTAGCTCAACCAAATAGGTTAAATTCGATCCAAAGTTGATGAAAATGCCTCCTCTTCCACCAGGTTGAATCTCAAAAGTTCCCTTCGGATAATGGATTTCATTTCTCGCCACACTGATTCCTTCAAGGCTAAGATAGTGGAAGGTTGGGAAATTATTGTTTGGAATTATAGGGGTGACACTGAACTTACCATCTTCAAATAAATTAGTGCTACCCAAGAATGAAGTGTTGGTTCTTGAAGAATTATACATGGATCCAAAACAATAGGAGAACACATTGTTAATGGAAGATCCAATCTAGGAAAAAAGAGATAGAGGCCCCCCTCCCATACTGGCTATACCATCGGATCAGGAAAAATATTTCCCTTGGTCATGCCTACATCTGGACATAATGCACTGAAATGATGTAGTCATTTCCTAATATGAAAGCATAAATGTTTCATAAGACAAGGTTCCAGATCTATAAGAAGTATATATATACCCATAGTGATATACACAGTTTTTTTGGCCATCACATCGGTTTCCCACGGAAAAACAAACATTTATACCACATAAGGCCTTACTATAGGATGAGGATTTCCCGGGTTTATATAGTGAAGAAGCATGACACTTGGTCTAGGTCGAATCACTTCCCGTGTCTACTATTAAATGCAACGTTACTAGATTCGGGGATCCTAGTTTCACCTGCATCGAAAATAAACTGTCTCCAACACTAAGCTAATTGTGGGAAATCTGGGCATTTTGGGTGATGAAATATTGTTGGAACTTGCGCAGTCTGTTGTGGATTCGTTCAATATCTTGACACAGTTACTCAGAATTTGAAAGGAGGGAGTCTCTACATATGAGATATAATCTAATGATATGATAATTTATTGGCGGATCACTGGCAGGTGCCTTAATCCTCTCGGCCTTTTCTGTGTTGTTGGCGTAGTTTCCCTTGTATGAAAAACAACATGGTTAACATTGACCATTCAAGACACATATAGCTGAACATAACTTTTGGGGTTTTTGAAGTACCTGCGAGACAAGTCGATTCATATTTGTGTATGTGAGACATTCAATGTCCAAAGAACGATGAAAAATGTCACAAATCGTTTCATTATCGAGAAGAAGGGATACATCAGTGTGTTCCATGAGAGAGTGGAGGAGCCAACTCCAAATAGAGCAATCCCAGAGGAGGTAAGTTGCTAACAGAGTAGAGACACTACTCTCAATCTTAGTGCTTAGCAGTTACAGAGTCCCAAAGGGAGCAGTTGCAAAATCCCAGAGGGAGTAGCTACAGAGAGAGTGGACGAACCACTCTCAAATAAAAGATCCAGATAGTGCTTTGTAGTAAGCACCCAAATCCATCTTGTGATTTGACCAGGCTAAGTTGTATAAGAGAAAGTGTACTAGTGTGGTACAGTTGGATATGTCTCAGGAGATGAAGAAACATTGCAGAGATGTACAGTTCTAACTAAGAAGAGAGTGCAGTTGATAGAAAGTGCACTAGAGGGTGTTTCCTCAGCTCGATATCAGTCGAGATTCATGGAAGTAGACTTCTATAAAACTCAGTACTATAGAGGTATAATATATCGTATCCAATTACGTAATTCATGCAATCATTGAGGCTTCAGAGGCTTCTCACAGGATTTTATTTGAGACATGGTGCAGATGAAGCAACCAGGCTTCAACACATATACAAGTAAGATGGTGTAGACTTCATCCTAATGTGCCTCATATGGTCAAATTAATGAACCAATACATTGGTTTCAAAAGGAAACCTTGATATGTATTGTGAGACATTGAGTCCTTGAGGGAACCTTGATATGTATTAGACATTGGTTTCATGAGGAAACCTTTATATGTCAAATAAGGTCCAAGATGACATTCTCTTTCAGAGGGAGACAATTGAGACAATTGATCCCATGGATCATGTAGCTACAGTTAATGTTTCTAGAGATATTGCAGTAGGTCAGAAGATAATTGCATGGGATCATCAGACTCTGGAAGAGGAAGAAGGACATGTAACTCCTCATGGTAACTTTCAAGAGAGAAAGAGACCTTAGAGATATCCATGCTATGCCGCAAATGTGAGCCACATCATTCATTTTGATCCTTTCTGTTATGAGGAGGCAACTAGTCATCCGATATGGAGAGATTTCATGATGGAGGAGTATCAATCCATCATGAAGAATGATGTGTGGGATATTGTTTCGAGACCTAAGTGGAAGTCTGTAGTGACTTCCAAATGGATCTATAAAGATCAAACACACAGTTGATGGGAGCATCGAGAGGCACAAAATGAGATTTGTTGCTAGAGGATTCTCTGAGCTGGAGGGAATAGATTATGAGGAGACATTTTCTCATGGTGCTCAATACACTTCTATCTGGATAATCATTTACCCTGCAACATCCATGGGTTAGAGAGTACATCAAATGGATGTAAATACAAACTTTCTCAATGGAGATATTAAAGAAGAAGTATGCATCGAGCAACGAGATGGTTTCATGATACATGAGAAGGAGTCTCATGTGTGCAGGTTGAAGATGACCTTGTATGGACTCAAGAAACCACCTCGAGCTTGGTATGAAAGGATTGATGGACACCTGATGATTTTTGGGCTTCAACAAAAGTGTTTTCGATCCCATCCTGTACTACAAGACTTTTAATGGTGAGTCTCTGATTTTGGTCCTCTACGTTGATGATTTATTCCTCACCAATACAGAAAGCCTTATTGTTGAATGCAATTATGCATTGGCCTCTAAGTTTGAGATGAAGGACCTTGGTATGATGCACTACTTCTTGGGACTAGAGGTGTGGCAGAGAATTGATGAGATATTCCTGGTTCATGGGAAGTACATAGTTGAGATATTGAAGAAGTTTGGGATACTGAAATTGAATACCGTGGCTACACCAATGGTGAAAAATATGAATAAACTAAGTGTGTATTCTCCTGATTCTGATGAAATTGATCCGACTCGGTATAGAAAGATGATTGGATAATTGATGTATCTTGTTAACACCAGACCAAATATTTTCTATGCCGTGAGTGCACTTAGCCAATTTATAAGTCAACCAATATAAACACACTATATTGCTGCTAAACATGTGTTGAGATACTTGTGAGGCACAATTGGTCATGGTATGAGATATACTTCCAGTATTGATATGATATGGCAAGAATATATTGACTCTGATTGGGCAGGGAGCGCAGTGGATAAAAAGACCACCTTTGTGTGTTGCTTCACTTTGGGATCTTCCATGGTTTCCTAGTGTAGCAGGAAATGAACTTTTGTGGCTTTGAGCACAACATAAGAAGATTACATTGCATTAAGTATGTCAGTCTGTGAAGCAATGTGGCTTTACAATATCCTTTCATGTTTATCTGAACATGTGTTGGATTCCACTATTATTCATTATGGTAACCAAATTTGTGTGAAGATATCAGATAATCCAGTGTTTCATGACAAATCAAACCACATTGAGATCAAGTACCATTACATCCGAGACATGGTGTAGAGGAAGGAAGTATTGGTGCGGTACCTTCCTATAGATGAGTAGGTTGTTGATGTTCTTACGAAACCAGAACGAAGTTCAAGTACTTTTGTGACAGACTTGGCATGGTAGAGAATGCCTCCCTCACTGAGAGGGAGTGTTGATGTTTTCAGCTTCCTGAGACATTCTCTAGATCATACTCCTATGTGACTGAGTTGATTTGATCTGTTATGACACCTATCCAAGAACGGATAAGTGGGACACTTATCCTAGAAGGGATAAGTGTGTTTGGGATTATAGGCCAACGTCCCTTATGCAGAGCACATTAGGACATGTCTCGTGTGGAGAGAACATGAGGACATGTCAAGGGAGTTGACCCTTGATGTCACACACTATGAGAGTTGACCCTAGTGTTTCTAGAGGGTGTAGCCTCTAGAAGTCCACATGGGAGTACCATGTGCGACAAACATTCTCTAGATCGTACTCCTCTGTGAATTGAGTTGAGTTGATTTATGAGGAAACTTATTCGAGAAGGGATAAGCATGACACTTATTCGAGAAGGGATAAGTGAAT
Organism: Picea engelmannii; assembly: GCA_009831015.1. Classification (NCBI taxonomy): domain Eukaryota; kingdom Viridiplantae; phylum Streptophyta; class Pinopsida; order Pinales; family Pinaceae; genus Picea; species Picea engelmannii. Next base: position 1,042,885 of record ML780692.1, on the reverse strand, counting down.
TTGGGCTTATATCCCAATGTCCCATGTGGAGAGAACATGAGGACATGTAAAGGGAGTTGACCCTTGACGTCACACACTATGGGGAGTTGACCCTAAGTGTTCCTAGAGGGAGTAGCCTCTAGAAGTCCACATGGGAGTTCCATGTGTGACAAACCTTTTTCTACTATGGTGGTTGTGTACCACTGGTAGAGACTGCATGTCTCTGGACAATAGTTGTGTACTACTATGGAAAAATACCTCCCTAGCTAAGGGGGGGTGTTGATGTTTCGACATCAGGCAAAACTTCTCCTAGATTAGGATGCATACCAAGGGAGATAGTATACATTTATCATAAAGGTGCAGTTGTGGTAAATGGGACCAAACGTAGTCCTTCCTTGATCATGACAAGGAATAATATGAACTCGAGGTGCTTGAAGTGTTTTTCATGTGTCAGTTAGCATCAGGATAACATTCACTCACATGTGTGTACTTGTGGTGAAATATCCTGGTGTGGTCTTTGTCCTATTCATGGTGATTTGAAAAGGAATAATAAAGACTCAAGATGCTATATGTTATTACATGCAGACCCAGAGTGAGAATCATCTCAGAGAGAGTCAATTGGCTCAAAAGGGAGAGTCACAAAAGGAGTTTATCCTTGGTTCAGGTGGGAGAGCGATGTCTCCCAAGACCGATTGAAAAGTGTCACGAGTCTAGGGTGAAGTTTGTATACTTTAAATACAAGATTGGAATGATGCAGAATGTGTCCCTCGTTGAGAGGGAGTGTTGATGTTTGGACAACATTGGGAAGACATTCTCTTAGAATAATAATTAATAATATAATTATTGATTATTAAATATCATAAATAATAAGTAAATGGTAATAATAAATAGTTATTGATTATTCAAGGGACGGATCCTTTCATGGATTTTCACCATATTTTCCCTATATATGGAACACTCATCATTTTAATAATATATCAATTATATCTCATATGAATAAAAAGAATAGGAGGCAGGCACCACAACAACTTAGGAGGATGCAATGGTTGAGTAGTTGTGAATAGAAACATGTGGTTTTGGTGTTGAAGTGAGTTCTTGTGGACTTGGTGTGATGGTTGGACTAGATACTCGAATATCTAAGATACAAGGGGATCCAATGCACATTCACAACAAAAGCAGCTAGAGTAAGGACACAACGACAATACATGAAGTAGAATCTAGGGTCATGACAGACGTGGTTGGTAACTACAATAGATGAAGTAATGTTGGGGTTGTCGAGATGACAAAAAATTGGAGTGGGGGAGGATGTAAGGCTTGGGTCATTGATACCAAGTGTGTACACTTCCACCATAGACCAAGACGAACGAAATTGGGTAGGTAGGATGATCGGTGGGAACGAGGAGATGAAAGTATTCATATAGGGGAGAGTTGGGGTTCCTTGGGCGTGCATCCTGCTAAGGAATGACTCCAACTAAATATTTCTTAAGAAATAAGTTAGGCATTTAATTGAAGGAATATGTGGGAAAATCATGGGCACTTTGTCAAACGAAGAAACAAGCGCATCACCAAAACGATGGACTGGTAGGAGCAAAAGAGGCATAAGTTGAACAGTTCGATGGATGAGGCACCCCATCCAAGAAACAAATGAAGGTAGACATATAGTGGACGATATTCATCACCTTGGGCACCTGAAATGCCAAGGGGAGGTTTACCAAGGTGTTTTTCAACACAAATTTAACCTTAGATGAAGGTTGGCCAAGTGTTATGTGGGAAAACTACCAAATGATGGGTCACTCTAAGACAAGAGGACTCATCGATTCACAAGGTTGGGCACCAATATATGCCAAGGAGGATACACTTTGAAATCAATTCATCCAAGGATACATGATCATTCAACAAGTGACCAAGTGTGGGATCAAGTTGGTGATTACAGGTCGCATGGACTGAGGCAGGGGCAACATGTATCATAGAGATGAAGCATTAAGGAGAAGAGCTCGTTTAAGCTTTATGTATATGGTAACAAAGGGTTTTGCAAGGTTATGTAGGAAGTATGTTGTTGTGTTTTTCACAAGTTATTGAGTAAACTTGAGCAAAATATCCTTGTAAAAATATCTTTGGTATAGTGGCACCAGTTGCAAACTCAACACACTTTTTCCTTTGTAATAAATATTGGGTATTAGGTCGGTTTGGCCACCCACTTGACTACTTGTTTTCATTGTTGTATGGATGCGTTCTATTAATTTTTTATGTTCTAAGTACATATAAAAACATAAATTGTTAAGTAAAAATGAATATAAGAGTAAGGCGTAGCTTGAGCCAAGTAAATCGATGTGGTCTTGTCGCCTAGTTGAAAAGTTGTGGTGTTGCATGTCATTGAGAACAGTGTGTTATGATCCAAATGCTTACAAATGTTATAAAATAAAAAAGTACACACCATGTACAAAATGTCAACGTGGAGCACAACTCCAATATATATAAGTTACATAATAACTTCTTAAAGAATAGGGGAACCCCCTCCAAATAACCATATGCCATTCATACTTCCTAGTTCACCTCAATAATGAATACATGATCTCTTATATTTAACTATTCATAATTGCACATAAGGCCCCTATATCACTAGGCCTACCCTATTACATATGTATTTACACATTACATGTACATTTATGCCCATATATTCCCCCCCTGTGTCATAAAATAATACCCTCCTTCAAAACCATTTGTCCTTAAAGATTTGCATTTAAAGGATTCACATGTGATGAAACTAAGTAATATGATCCAAATTCTTACAAATATTATAAAATAACAGAAGTACACACCATTTACATAATTTCAATGTGGAGAACAACTCTAATATAGATAAGTTACACAATAACTCCTTAAAGAATAGGGGAAACCCCTCCAAATATCCAAATACCTTTCATACTTCCCAATTCACCTCAATAATGAGTACATGATCTCTTATATATAGCTATTCATAATTGCACATGAGGCCCCTTTTTCACTAGGTCGACCTTATTACATATGTATTTACACATTACATGTACATTTAGGCCCATATATGCCCCCCCCTGGGTCATAACACAGTGTATGTTTCTACCATCCAACTGAAGTTCTCCAACAATGTGACACATCCCATACTACAATGTTTCTTTTAAAATCCGTTTCCTTTTATAAATGGCAGGTAAATAGAAATACTTATAAATTCCAAGTAAATATAAAAAACTTAAATTTTTTAACGTTAATTTTGTAATAAACATTTAAACCCTTAAAAAATCCAAAAGGATTTAATTCCCATCCTACTAGAAAGTGTCACATCAAAATACTTATGAAAACGTTGATATAATATCATTATGTCAATCTGTGCCATTTTTTCTCCATAATAACTTGAAAAGAAGAAGAAAAGGTTTGTGCAAAGTAGGGTATCAACTTTTCAAATATGTCATGTTGAATCAATTTGTAAAGTGTGCCAAGTGGCCAGACGACTCCAGTAAATGTGGTCGGTGGTGAGATGTTTAAATGGAATACGACTTCACTGCCAACCACTTCTCTTGTCGCTTCCACTAGTTGGTTTTTCTTCCACTTTATGAAAAGAATCATCTTCTCACATAAAGAGACTTTCTTAGATAAAAATGTGTCATGCGTAATTGTGGTGCATATTTAAAATATCATCCTGGTAACAACTGTAACATCAAAATACTGTTAAACCATACAAGTTGTTATCAATAAATATTCACGTCAAACCATGCCAATTGTTAACCATAATATTAAAATACGATACACTCATGTGACACTCATCTTGATAACATGTGTAAAATCTAAATACTATCAAATAAAATCTTCCAGTGCCCACCACTTCTCTTGTCGCTTCCACTAATTCGTTTTCCTTTGAATTTATGAAAAGAATCATTTTATAAAATAAAGAGACTTTCTAAAGCCAAAGTAGGTCTGAACAATGAAGATGGCCAACGTGAGAAGAAAATCAAGAAGACAAAGGATAATGGAAATATTAAGACATCCAAAGACAACAAAGATAATGTGAAACATGCATATTTGCATAAGGAGAAAAAACCAATGGGTAAAATCATGAAGGTGGGTAACACTTTTGTGAGAATCGAGTCTCCAAAATTCCTAGCAACCTTTTTTTGGGCGAAAGTCAAGTGTTTTCGGCCGAAAAATGTTTCATCCAAACCTTTAGATGTCAAATCGAATGGTACCATGATGATGACCTCGATTTTAGTGTATCATATTAGCTAGATGGATTTTTTTCATAAGGTTACATAGTTATTAGCGGGACATAGTTTTTTCATCTGGTACCATCTTTTCGGCCAAAATATCTTTCGTCCAAAAGAATCTTTCGGCCGAAAATGTTTTTAAATATCGCCCACACATCGGTCAGTCCACCCTTTTCCAAACTACTGAGAGTCTAGTGGATGAGAGGCTGGCGGTTGTTGTTGGTCGCAGTTGGTGTTGGTCGTGGTTTTTTTTAGTCATGGTTGGCGTTGGTCGCAGTTGGCATTGGTCGTGGTTGTTGTTGGTCGCGGTTGGCGTTGGAGTTGGACTCCCGAATCATACTCAACTGTTGGAGTTGGACTATCAAATTGTACTCAAATCTTATTCTTTTGATTCATTGAGTAGAGTCATATATTTATATCCATTTCAATTTATATATGCTGGTAAATTTCAATTCATATATGGTAAATTTGTTGAACCAACTAGAGTGATAGATTGAGCATTGTTTCAAAACGATTTTCAACTGATACACAGTCTCTATCATTAAGGTACCTCTGTATCCTCTATATGTCATATAATACATATTTTATAAGAATATATTATATGGTTAGGTGATATTATTTCAAATGAAATTCATCACCAATTGGAAAATTAAAAAAATAGTAGGAAACCTAAGCACTTGAATGTTAAGACCTAAGAACCTAACGGTGGAAACCTAAAACTTCGACACAAGAAAGGGTGATTATTTTTATGATGAGAATTACACCTGTATTAGGTTATATCTCTTTAATGGAAAAACCTACCTTCTTCCCAAATTCATGTGTGATTGTTTCTTTTTTATATAGGTTTGTATATAGTATGTAAAATGTTCCATATTATTTGACTAGAAGAAGAAAAAACGTTTTTTTCCACTCCTTTTTATTTTGTGGGGATTACTGTTAGGAGCATAACATATTTAGCTAATATGTCCTAAGGTTTTAGTTCACTCTGAATCCACCTTCACCCTCTTCATCAACCTCTTTCATCTAAGCTTTGGATTCAATTTGTAAATCTAAATATATGAGTTTCTTTTCAACATACAATTTGGCCATTTTTTCAATGTAATCAATGTACTGAAATAATAAGAATGTGTATCTTTAGTTGGATCGTAGCAAACCTTAACATGGCAGAGGATATGTGTTAGAAATCAGGAATAAATGAATAAACATGTCATTGGTATTTTGATAGAGAACTGGCAGTAAGAGTCTAGTTTGGGAGCTAGTATTAGGAGCCCAATCTATTAGATAGTTGATAGTATTAATTTCAGTTGACTAAATAGAACATGATCCAATTTTGTGAGAATTTGTTGAGCCTCATACAACTCACTTAAATCATATAATCTTCTAAAATTTTGTAATGTACCAAATTAATAAGAATGGCGTCTTTAGTTGACTCCCATGCCATAGGATATGGTCAATAGAAAGTTTTATATTTAAGGGTTGATTGATAAAAGTTAAACTTTTCTTCTTTCTACTTAGAAAGTGGGATGTTAGAGTCTTTATAACCTGTACATATTGATCTTCTATTATGTGCAACAATGCGAGTTACCCTTTCAAAAAACATGGCATTTGACCAATCCATACAATTCATATTTGTTGAGTAGAGTCATATATTTGGTAAATTTCAATTCATTTATAGCCATACCTTTGGACTAAACCTTGAAAGGCTTGTTTTATTTGTAGAGTTACTTATTTAGATTTTCCATTTGTGGAACAATTACATACTGATTTTATTTGTTTTATTTGAAGTTGAAAATCCACTCATTATCGTTTTTAATATTAAATAAATTTGACATTTATATTTCACTAGCATCACATTATATAACAACAATGGTCATTGTTTTCTTTCTTTCTTGTATTCTATTTGATTTCTACACTATGATGCAAATTGACATTCACAACACTATGTTATGATGAGGCAAATTGTCTAACCTTATTCAACCTATCCGGTTTCACAATGCTTGTTGCCTGTACCTGCAACGTTTATACCCGTATCAAATCAGTGTAATGATAGACTCCATGTTTATAGAGGTTGAAGTTGTATTAAGCAATGGGATTCAATCTATGCTTGATTATGGCTTATATGTTTCTTACACCTTACTTACTATGGATAAATGTTCATGTATTCCATATATATTGTAAATGTTTCAATGCTATTACTAGTATAAGTATAGAGCGCTTGTTATACCCTATTAACCAGTAAGAATTGTTGTTATGATTAATTATTATGGAAAGAGACAATCAATATTGATACTAATCATATAAAAGGGAATACTAGATAGTTGCAAACCTGTCATAAATAAGAGTATGATCGCGATTACTTGCACAACATTCTATACAATACATTGGTTTCACTATTACTCTCTGCTTCTTGGATAGGTGTATAAGTGTTTCCCTAATAATCATATATGTATTATTGTTCTATTACATATCTCAACTTATGTGGAATACGTCACTAATTACAGTATGTATTAATTACGTAAACATCGTACTAAGCATACAATCATTCTAACCCTTCTACTTAAGCCCATCGATTACCCTGCTTATCTTGTATCTACCTAATAAAGACCATACTAAAATAAGCTACTGTGAACCCTATTCATATTCCCTATTAAAGCTTATAGGTTTGTAGTATTTTTTACAAAACAACCTAATCACACTCTGTACATGAACTTAACATAACTCCTTGTAAGATTTTTTCCATGTACCTTATTCCCGTAATCATTACTAGTAATCAATATGAAAAGTAAACACAGGTTTTATATTTGTACAATCCCATTGAACCAAGCCTTATTCACTCTTATCTCAATACTAGAACTCAATTCATCATATTCATTGGAAACGACAATACTAGTTATGAACATATTGAACTTGTTGATATTAACTAAGTAGTAGCTAGTTTACCATAATGATTCAATTATGTTTACTCATAGTTAATCCCTTCTTCATAGTTTGATTTTGATATAAAACCATGTGTTCAAAATACAAAATTGGAGATCAAACAATGTGGTAATCCCCCCAAAAATGAAAGAGATTCCCAGGGTGGTGGGTGGGGCAGAGGATGTATCCATTCCAATGATTCCATGATGTTTTGTGTTCCTTGATTGTCAATAGATTTTATTCTAATGAAAATTAGCATTATAACCCAAAATCAGATAACAAAATAAGTATTGAAATGAGTTCCAAGTCAATTCAAGCCCTGGCTATGCCCAAAGAAAAAGATGACACTGGTACCAATAAAAAAAAATTATGTTATTTTGCCTTGTTTCAATTTTATTCAATGCATTTATTAAAGTTCTTTTAGTGATTTGCAAGTTCATATATCCTATATCTTAATATTCTATAAGGTACTAGTTAAATGATATTTCCTTCATATTGCATCACCATCTAGGTTTAGAACCTTGTTTTAGAACCATAGGTTTAGGGGTTTGATGGTGGTTGAAACAATTGTGCCCTAGGTGAGGGATAATGATACAAAACATATTAGTTTTTACTCATTATTTCCCTCCATCCCTAGTCTGATACTATATTTTACTGATTATTCTTGAAGAGTGGGACACAAGCATTGTCGTATGCTTTGGTACACTAAGGATGAGTCTCCTTATCCAAGATATACCACAACAAGTTCACTTTGGTAGGAATCTTAAATAATTTAAATAACTCTTTAATACACATTATAAAAAAATTACCTTCTACATGTGTACACATAGATTATCTTATAAATTACCTTCTACAATTTACACATAGATATAGATTATCTTCTACATGTTAATTTTTTTTTATATTTAAATATTTTCATGTTCATTATATATAACATCATAGTAAAAAATATAGTTTTTAGTTTTTTCAATATATGTCTTTGATGCTTTGAATTTGTTATAAATGCTTAAATTCCTTCGAGTTGTTTTATAAATTAAATTTCCAATTTATGTTTCTATAACTTATGAACTTTCATATTCATGGAGTTTCAAAGGCGAGATGTCGAGACAATAGTCTCCAAAAATGCCTCACAAAATCTCTAGGCTATCCAATGAAGGAGGAAGAGGAACCCCTTCTTTGACTGAGACTCTGAGGACGTTGAAGACCCATATCTCAGCAAGGCATGGAAGCTTAGGAGGGGCAACCAGTAGTGACCAAAGGAAATCTAGTCAAAGGAGGAGATTATCAAATGAATATGTGAATAGATCATCCAAAGAATGTGCTCAAAATAGTGATATGGATGCAACTTTCTTAGATAAGTTGCACATTAATACTCCAACAATGGAGAATGTAGGGAATACATCACGACAAGAAAATATGTTTGGTAATTTTTATTTTTATTTTTATTTTCTGTATATATATATATATGTGTGTGTGTGTGTGTTGTTTCTGTTAAATGTTGTAATTAGTTTCAAATGTGTATGTGTAGAGGATGAGTTTAATGCAAGAGAAGATAATGAAAGAGAGGGTGGTCATCATGAATATTTCAATGTTGGTGAAGAGGGTAAAGGTGGATTCAGGGGCCATTATCAAGAAACAAAATATTACACACCTACGTCCACCTATCCCTTAGATGTTGGTGATGAGCTTCCTTTGGAAGGGTATACTGAAGCAATGACCCTCGAATGATGCGTAGGTGTTAAAATAAGGCTGCAAAATGATTTGAGGTTCTTGGATCTCCCTCGAGAGAGTAAGCAAATCTTGGAGATTGTTTTTTATTCATTGCAGAACTTTATGGATGCATATCAAAACATGGGGCCAACGACTGATAGTTTTATCGATTTGATGAGGAGACGAAATTCGGAGGTGATGGGCCTTGATAAATGGGACGTAGTAAAATGTAGAGTTTCAAAAGAAGATGCAATTTCTATGTTCAATTTCAAAGAGGGGCCAAAGCGAAATATGTTGAAGGTGCAATATTTTAAGCACCCCAACATAGTAGAACACCTTTATAATAGATTTTTGGCAGTGTATGGGAATTTGTCATGGAATGATGATGTTCCACATTACTTTGCTAGAATCGTTTATGAAGAGTTTTTCATGGGCATGCACCCTGATTATACCAACCTATCATCCAATTATTATGGGGCTAGTAAAGGACGAACATATGATCAGAAAGGGGAATATTGAAATGCAACATTGCAGAGGCCTCCACAACCTTTGGTATCTCGTTCAACAGGGGAATTTTTATCACATTCATAGATGCAAGAAACATCAAATGTTGGCAAGGAGGCCAGAAATGCAATTGGAGAAAATTTAGAATCATTTTTTTATTTTGTTGATGTTGGTTTGAACCGTCAGAGAGTTGAAACCAATTCTCGAGTCAATTTTGTTTAAAAAACAGATGGGGAGATAGATTCCATGTCCATAGAGGATATACGAGAGTATGAAAAATGTTTTTGTAATGGTTTGATGGGGTTAATTCAAAATGATGAACTGAACACCAGATTGGTATGTGTTACAGTTACTAATTTTTTCATGCATTTGAGGATAGTTTTCTTGTAGTTCTAGATCTAGATACATATCATTGTATCTTTAAAAATAATTGGGTTGTTATCGTCATCCATTTCATTTTGGTCATTTTTTAAATGAATCTCTAATAAATAAGGGGATTGATTCATCAAGTTTAAATTTGGAAGGGTTCAATCAGGTATGTTCTTAAAAATATCCACTTTCGTTGTCCAATCTTCAGAAATTGTTGAATAATCAACTTACATGAAATTTATGGTTTTGTATTAATGTAAATTGTTAAGAACCAAATATCAATATAGCATAGAAAAACCTCAGAATAAGTACTCAATGCCTTGAAAAAGAGATAATTTCAGATAATAAGCCTCTTCGAGGGGGGAACCTCCTTTTACCCCACATAAATGTTCAAGTACAAGATGATTCCAAATGAAAATGTCTCCTTGGTATATATAGGAGACTAGGAGGTATAATTACAACTAATGGAATAAAGCCGACATAAATAAAATAACATTACTAATGTAATATGCCCCAATTAAGGGGTAACGAGCCAATATTAGGGTTTAACATGTCCCTCCCCTTGATACAAGTGTTGTCTGCAACACTTGAGTAACTCTGGATGCTTATGTATAAAAGACTCATCTTCCCAAGTGGAATCTTCAACCGATAGTTTCTTCCATTTAATGAGATACTCTGAAATGGATCTATTCCTCAGCTGGTGAATTATTGTGTCATTGATGGCTTAAGGCTCCAATATGATTTTTCCTTCCTCGTCAAGTTCTGGAAATATAGTTTGAATTGGGATCTTGTCACCTATAAACTTCCTTAAGCATGAAACATGGAAAACTAGGTGTACTCGTGAAGATGCAGACAAATCCAATTTGTATGCCATAGTACCAATCTTTTGCAACACCTTATAAGGGCCATAGTACTTTGGTGATAATTTTGTATCCTTCTTGGCTTTCTTGAGGGGCATCTGTTTGTATGGTTGTAGTATTAAAAACACCCAATCCCCTAATTCAAAACTTCTTTCACTACGATGTTGATCTGCTTGTTGTTTCATGTGATTCTGTGCCATGGTCAGGTTGTCCTTTAATATTTGGAGAACTTGTTGTTGATGCTCGATGTGATCTTCCACTGCTTGAACCGTAGATTCCTCTCTTAGAGAAGAAGTGATGGAAGGAAGGTGGTATCCATAGAGTGTCATAAATGGTGTCATTTTTGTTGCAGTATGAAAGGAAGTGTTATACCACCATTCTGCCAAGGGTAACCATTTGAACCAGTGTGTTTGTTTATCAGAGACAAAGGAACGAAGGTAGCCTTCCAGACATTTATTCACTATCTCGGTTTTTCCATCAGATTGAGGATGATAGGATGAGCTATGAGCCAATTGATTACCCAAACAAGAAAATAATTATGTCCAAAAATGTTTAGTGAAGATGGGATCTATGTCACTTACAATAATCTTTGGGCCGCTATGTAGCTTTTGAATTGTCTCCATGAATGCGGTGGCAACTGTACTAGATTTGAAGGGATGAGAGAGTGCACAAAAGTGTGTGTACTTGGTCAGTCTATCAACAATCACCATGATGACACTCTTTCCTTCAAACTTTGGTAACCCTGTGATGAAATCCATGGAAACCTCATCCCAACGCTGACTTGGGATGGCTAATGGTTGTAAAATACCTAAGGTATTAATTGTTTCCAACTTATTTTGTTGGAAAACCAAACATTATTTTATCCAGGTGGATATCGGTGGCCACCCACCTTCTCCAACTAGCCCAAAACATGTTTCGGGCAATTTTGGTAATTTACTATTTTTAGCAGTTTTTAACTTCCGGGGCCATTTTGAGGCCCTAAATGATGTTTTTTGAGAAAACGAGGAGAAAAATGGATCATAGATCAATGTTTCTCACCCAAAAGTTGTAGTTCTCGGATAGATCTTTCCAACGAGCTATCAATCACCCCAAACAGAGATCGTATGCAAAAGTTACACCCCTGGGAAGTTGACATATCAACTACCCCCATCGGGGCCCACAAACCTTTTGGCTTTTCATCTTCCAGGGTTAGGGTTTTGGATTTTACTTACATTAAAAATTCCCTTAGAGCCTCATTGTAATAATCATCTTCTCATGAATGCGAGTAGCCATCACATCTCTTCTCAGAGATAATCTACCACCATTCTAGCGAGTCTTTCACTCTGTATTTTACAGTCTCTGTACATTTATTTCGTTAATAGAAATCGTGTATTACTGTATATCTGTGACTCTTGTTTTAATTCTGCCATATCTCTATTATATTGTTGTCTCTCTTGCAATATCTCTGAATATTTATTTGTTATATCTCTGCTCTCATTTCGTGCCAAAAATAATTCGGATCAGTGGTATCAGAGCAGGCTGCTCTTGATCGTTTTTCAGTGCATGTCCCCGACGAGGTCCGAGTATAGAAAGTTGGGTCTCGAGCTTGTCTCTCTTGAGGACAATCTCTCTCACACACCCAATAAACCCTCAATGGCAGAAGAAAAGAAAAATGATGGAGCAGACGATCCTATCAGTCTATTGCTTGAGCAAGCTCTCACGCGATAGAGGGACGAAATGATGGAGAATTTTTCCCACATCCTTCAACACCTGCCGATAGAATCAGGCGCATATTCATCAAGAAGCCACTTTGGAGGCACCTCACCTTTCAAGGTACAGTTTAATTTTGATATTCCTATACTTGAAGGTCAAATAGATGCAGATTCCCTAGATAAATGGTTAAATCTGCTAGAAGGTTATTTCTCTGTTCATAATTTTTTAGACAAGGAAAAGATCACCTTCTCACTCCTTAAGGCTCTCCCCCATGTCAAACATTGGTGGGAAACTTACTGGGAGCATAGTTCCACAGAGGAGTCTGGAATATATGGGGTTGATCTCACCTGGGATTTTTTTGTGGATGCGGTAAAGGAACAATACTACCTTGTTGGCAACTATGAGGACCAGTACATGAGATGGACCACACTACTACAAGAGAGGGGCCAATCAGTTCTAGAGTTCACCAATAGCTTCCATACCTTGCGCACCAAGCTAGGTATCAAAGACTCTGAATGACATTTGGTTCTAAAATACCGTGGGGCTCGACACAGATACATCCAAACTGAAATGGATTTCTTGGACATCTCATCACTCGGTGCTGCCTATCGATATGCTGTTAAAATCGAGCAAAAATTTAAGCACCAGAACAAACGGGAATTCGGGTCTATAAATCCACAACAACCAAAGTATGACAAAGACATCCCTAACAAATAGTCTTCTGAAAACCAGTCCAAGCCACAGGAAAAGAAGGGTCACAAGAAGACAAAGAAGGACATCGGAAAATGGTGCGATTTCCACAAAATCCCCTGGCACAACACCGATGAATGTTGCTCAAAACAGTCATTGGTGGCCGAGATCAAAGACAAGGAGCTGAACCCTAATTCAGAATCTGATTCTGAAAATAATGGTAAAAGACAGATCATTGACGCAGACCCCACTGCTATTGTCGCGACCGCAGCAATTCAACCAGAAGAACCAACAGATCCAGAATAGAGGGAGCACCTTTTTCATTCACAAATGTGGGTGAAGGGGACCCCCTTGCATTTTATTATTGATAGCAGAAGCCAGAAGAACCTCATCTCAGCAGAGGTCATCAAACAGTTGGGATTGTTGACAACACCACACCTGCAACCATATAGCATCGGGTGGCTTCGCCAAGGACGAGATCTTCGTGTCAGCCAACAGTGTCAATTGTCATACGGCATCCAACCCTTCAAGTATGAGGTATTATGTGATGTTGCCCCACTGGATGTCTATGATGTTCTCTTGGGCCAGCCATATATGTGGAAACGCCATGCTATCTATGAGTCTCGACCCCCTAGTAACATTATTACTCTGGGGGGTCGTATCTACAGGATACCAGAGGTAGTTCCAACTACTGCCCCACCTAAACAGTGCTGCAAGGTAGTATCTCATACTGCAAATTCATCTTCTCCACAATCTGTTCAAAAGGGGAACAAAAGGATACTGCAACCACTACAGCCTCGGCCCAAGCACCTTCTATCCAACAGAAGTAGGTCGACAAGGTTGCAACAAAGCACAAAGATTCCTTCTACACACAGTCATATAAAATATCCAGACTGGTTAAAAAGGTCCAAACCTTCCATTCAAAGGTTCGTGATAGCCTTCAACAAGCTAAGCAACGCCACTTCTCCAGCAAGGCAAGCAGATCACCAAGATTCAAATTCAGCAATCGCTTTCCCCTCCCCCCCCGGGAAATCAACACAATGGATACCATTGCTTCCTAATGAGGGAGTATTGATCCAAGTGTATATCGGTGGCCACCCACCTTCTCCAACTGGCCCAAAACATGTTTTGGACATTTTTGGTAATTTACTATTTTTAGTAGTTTTTAACTTCTGGGGCCATTTTGAGGCCCTAAACGATGTTTTTTGAGAAAAAGGAGAGCAACGTGGATCATAGATCAATGTTTCTCACCCAAAAGTTGTATTTCTCCGATAGATATTTCCAACGAGCTATCAAGCACCCCAAACGGAGATCATATGCAAAAGTTACACCCCTGGGAAGTTGACGTATCAACTACCCCCATCGGGGCCCACAAACCTTTTGGATTTTCATCTTTTGGGGTTAGGGTTTTGGATTTTACTTATGTTAAAAAGGCCCTTAGAGCCTCATTTTAATAATCATCTTCTCACAGATGTGAGTAGTCATCACATCTCTTCTCAGAGATAAGCTACCACCATTCTAGCGAGTCTTTCACTCTGTATTTTACAGTCTCTGTACATTTATTTCGTTAATAGAAATCATGTATTACTGTATATCTGTGACTCTTGTTTTATTTCTTCCATATCTTTGTTTTATTTTTGTCTCTCTTGCAATATCTCTGAATATTTCTATGTTATATCTCCGCTCTCATTTCGTGCCAAAAATAATTCGGATCATTATTCCACAAACCTTTGAACATCAGTTTTAAGGCCATCCCAAAAAAATTCCTTCTTGATTGTATGGTAGGTTTTCAAAAATCTCGGGTGCCCTCCTACTGGAGAGGTGTGCAATTCCAATAGTACCTTTTTTTTGAGTTGGGAGTTCTTACATAAATATAAGCGATCTTTGTACCATAGTGAATCATTTTTCCATGTAAATATATCTGATGCATTGGAATCCTGTTGCAACCTTTGAATGAGAGTCCACACTTTTTCGTCATTCTTCCATTCATCCCTTGCTTCTATTATCCAATCGGGTTGGATGATCGAGACAGCACAGAGAAAGGCCTCAACATATTCATCCTTTCTTGAGAGTGCATCTACCACAACATTTTGCTTCCCCTTTTTATAGATGATTTCAAAATCATAACCCAATATCTTGGTTACCCATTTTTATTGTTCTTCTAAATATAGTCTTTGTTCCAAGAAGTATTTAAGACTATCATGATATGTTTTGAACTTGAAGTGCCTACCTATTAGGTAAGGACTCCATTTCTTCAATGCATGTAGTATTTCCATCATTTCCTTCTCATAAATGGGTTTGTGTAAGTCCTTTCCCTTGAGTGGTCGATTTTCAAAAGCCAGGGGCCTTCCTTCTTGCATTAGGACAACACCAATTCCATTTCCTGAGGCATCACATTCCACAATAAAGGTTTTTTTTAAGTCTGGAGTGGTCAAGACAAAATCTTTGCACATCACCTCTTTAAGTTGTTCAAAAGATTTAGTTGCCTCTGCAGTCCATGAAAATGAATCCTTCTTAGTTAGTGTCAATAAAGGTGATGTTATTCTTCCATAGTGTCGAACAAACTTGTCGTAGTAACTTGTCAAACCCAAAAATCCTCTAAGATTCTTCAATGTTTTGGGAATCGGCCAGTCCATCATGGCCTTAATATTGTTAGGGTCTACCTTGACACCTTCATGAGATACAATATGACCCAAATACTCTACCTCCTTCA
>ML780692.1:976624-998810 GCA_009831015.1 Picea engelmannii | reverse complement strand
ACACTTCATTGGGAGGAACTAATTGGTAAATGACCTAATTGGTAAATTCTACAAAATATTTATTTGATAAATATGTTATATCTTGAAACTCATGATATATCCACCATAGGAATATCCAATTCCATCGCTCAATTCTTAATGATGCCTACATGCTAAGAATAGTATAAATATTCACATCCAATCCACTTCAATACTATGAGGAACTATTTAACCATGTTCAACAACACACAAAATGCAATGAATATTCATATTTGCAAAAGAAAGGTTCCACCCTTAACTGTTGGTATAAAGTTCCATGGGATTTTCATGCTACATCTACCATGTTCATTGACAAGCATGATCATAAAAAATACAACCCTACTCAAAATGATGATAGATTAAACATCCAAAAATATGATATATTTACTTCCAACATGTTCTCTCTCATCATGTTGTGCTAAAGTACATTTCCAAGTATGCATTTAAAGCAAAGGAAAAATCAGAAATTTATCACCATATGCTAACCAAAATCCCCCAAGTTGCGGATACACAGGACCTTGTTGTAATTGCAATTCAAAATTTCTTTATGAAAACTATTGTTGAACATGATCTAGGATCATATGAAACATGCCATATGATAAAAAACATTCCCTTAACAAATTGTAGTCAATAATGTCTTTCCTTGAATGTGATTCAAAATATTTTAGGCATGCCCCACTTGATGCAAGTGACACTCTTTCAGCACGAAGACTCAATGGCACAAACATGAAATGACCTATTTCTCTAGATCCATTTCCACTTATTGATGTTGCAATAAATTGGTCCTTTGATGCTCTTCAGACAAAGGAAAAGTGGAAAAAAAGGGAGCACACAATGATTGTCCATGTTTTTCACCAATGCTTTACAATTCCTTCTATATATTAAGATTGTTATAGCCTTGAGGGTTAGCTCAAGCAGCCTTGAGCCAGATGTGAGATATCTCCCTTGAAGTTGCGGAGGTCAAAGTTTCAACTCCCTTAATCCCCTCGAGGTTTGGATCCATACTTAGGGTCGACCGTTACCTCGTTTACCATGCATGGATCACGGGAAAGTACTCAAAGGTTTTTTCACATGATGTTTTCCCTAGGAAAAAAAGATGTAGATTATTATTCCAATTTTTTTGGAGTGATATCTTTCTCTACAAACATTTTCATAGTATTCCCATTGACATTGGTTTCTCTAATTAAGAAATTATTGAAAATTCGGAACAAATAAAAAACTCATATAATCCATGACATATTAACTAAAAAATTGAACAACCTTGAAACAATGATTCTATAGATATTATTGATAATGAAATGCATGTCAAATGTCCCATAGAATTATATGAATGGTAAATCCTATATCATCTCCGCTCTAGCAACACCATCAAACTTAGTGACCTCAACATGCTTGGTCATTGTGAATTTGACAACAACCATGATTGGAACTATTCCTCTATCCTTGCATACTTACAAGAGACAATGATACATTTCATAAACTTCAATTGCTTAAACCACCAATTTCAACATGTTCAGTGTTAACTCTTCCATTCCCCCTTCACAAGACTCCTTATCCCCCACCCAACACTTAGCTTACAACATTGTTCTAACCCACTTTTCAAAAAATGAAAAAAACCCTACACTAATAATGATCATCCACGATATTATGGGCATATAAAAGTCATACTTAATTGGATGCATTGAAGTGCACTCCTAATAACCTCAATCAATAAAACCAATCCCTTGCTACTACTTACTTTGATTAGTGTTGTAACAACCTTTAATATACAACAAAGTTGAATGCTTGTTCTAATTTAAAAACTTGCATCCCATTGAACATTACAATAATTCCTTTATTGGCAGTCAACTCTCTTAGTACTTTACTTTTGTTATTCCAAGGTCCAATTTATCACTTTCAATCACAAAGKTTTTCTTGGATTTTTTGAATTTTCATACACTTGAATGGGAGGTTTCCTTTTTCTAATTTTACGAGTTTTGGTCAAACCATTGAGAACTGAAGTTGCATTTTGAAATCTAATTGAACATTTATATGCTTGGATTAAGGTTTCCAGCATTGCCTTAACATTATACTTACTTTGACAACCTATTCATAATTATAATACGTAAGTTAGGTATGAGCTATTTGTTACCTCTTTATTCCCTTTTATTTTAATGGTATCCATATTTTGTATTGATCATTTAATGAGGAATTACCCCGAAACTGATGCCATTAGACACTGACTCAATCCTAAGTCCAACTAAGGAGAAAAAACAGAACACACTAATTAATCTAGGAGTCAAGCATGCAAACAAACCTTCTCACAAAGAAGCTCTAGTTGTTGATGGAATCCAACATCACAGGATCGATGCGTGAAGGGGTTGAGTTTCAGCGGGTGGGAAAGTTACATTGACAACCTACTTAACGAACTAATGCCCTAGTGCAAGTTACCTCACCGAGCAGTGGGAAACCCTCCAAGGAGTCTGAGTGAGTCTATCCAACGTCAATCCTAGGTACAACACCACCTTCCTTGTGTTGTCACCTTGGGTAGGAAGTCTAAAAGAGTATGGCCTCTATGGTACCACCTACTATACCAAAGCAAAGGGGGGGTAGTCGAAAATCGACACCAAGACCAACAAAGAAGGTTTGATTACTTTTTTGGCCCCAATGTGACCTCGTGCTTGACCCTTGTGTTAGAAGGGCTTCCCAAAGTCAATGATATAGCAACCGGATTTCACTCCCTAACTTCTTTATGCTTTTTTAGTATCTTTGGAAAGTTATTCTCACAATCCTATTCCAAATATCTACACCTAAGCTAAGATGGGTTTGAAGATCCCTATAAAAGTTGCTAGATAAATTTTAATTAGTGCTTGATTTTAGGTTGTTGTTACTCAAAGGAGTGGTCGTGAAACTGATGGCATTTCGACTTGACTCTTTAAACCATGGAAGAGGAAAATGAACTGAAAGAAATGAAAACTAGCTATGGGAAGGAGCAAGAGGTTTTAAGCAAAGAAATAATTTCTTGATATTTTGCTATGTGTGCACTGCTAATGACATAAAGTATGAGCTAATTATCCATATAAATGGAATCAAAACGACGCAAATTTTAAAAATACCATGAAAATGTCGTAGTTCACTTAGTACACCTATACAATATTGAATCAAATGTCATCATTTCTAACATAGTAAACTTTTATGATTATAGAGACCACCATACACATATTAAATACTCATCAGGATCACGGGGTGTTGTTGGGAAAATATCCCTACGGACTAGCAAATAGAGTTCAAACTTTGCATGCAGATAATGACCGAAGAGAAACTACTTTCTACCATCATCCCAAGATTTAAATCCGCTTTTCTTAGTAAATGCATGGAAATATCAACCTACCTCGTATCCGGCGTTTGATGTTGATCCTTCATTGTGCTTGATTACTTGTTCACAATACTCCTTCCAAAGCTGACCTGCATCCAAGAAAAGCAACAACTATGCATGCATGCTACTTCTATACTAACGGGTTAGAAATCCAAACATATATTGATCAAACTATAAACAATTCATGAATTGGGACGAGAAAAGCATTTTCTTTATTACTTTGAATGAGTCAACTTACAAAAGTTGAGACCATCCATCGCTCCTTGAACCTGATCCTGGGCTCCTCTTCTTCTATCCTCCAACTGCTTTGCTTTGAATCTCCTTTGGCATAAGGAAAGGCTAAAGGGTTGGGACAATGGGAATATGTAAATGGGCAGAGTTTCTTTGCTATATTTTTTCCTCCTCCAAATGGGACCCCTACCCCTTCTTTTATAGGCTAGAAGGAGCTAGCTGTTTAAACGAACCCTCGACCATGCATGGCCAGGAGTTTCAGTTAACTCACCCATATCTTTTTGTTCCATCGACAACTTTCCTTTTTTCATGCTTTTGTAGGTACACGCGGGATGTTTTGGGTCAGCCAGCGTGTACACGCGTGCAATAATGGCTTAGGGTGCATGGGCCTTTATAACAAAGGATTTTCAAAGAGTTGTTCAGCAGTTCTTTGGCAAAGAAGGGATATGAGTTGGCCTAATGCCAGGTAATCATGTGTGGTGCAATTTAGGGTTATAATAGATGCCCCCTAATGTGTGAGGTCAGAAGAGCATATGATGGCCGAAATACATTACCAATCTTTACTGATGTGCCGAACGATTGAGCCCAAGGATCAAGAACCGAGAGGTGGCATCTGCAAAATAACAAATGTCTCACCGAGGCAGGCATACCCATGCTCGGGATAAAATAGAACCATGGCTACCAATAAAATACACTGTAGATCCATGTCAAATAACTATAAAGAGTAACCGCGAACAATACACAACAGAGCTACATCTCGAAATAAAAAAGATATACATATAGAGTATCCATCTTCCAAAAGATAATTTGGCTTGATGGTTGGAGATGAGATATTCAGAGCTCGAGCAACAACTTCAAAATCTTCAAAACTCGAGTAGGAGTGTAATATGAGTGTACGAATGCACTACACAGAGGTCTTGGACGGCTCGTCAGTCATTGACATGATAATCTTGATGATCAAACTGAAGGCTTCAATGATTTTGAACAAGGACTTGATTGGGTGTTCAGGATGGTCGGGCATGAGGACAAGAGACATATTGCATAGGGGCCGACTCAGGCTTGGTGAAAAAATTCCCTTGGATAGTAGCACGACAAATAATGAGACTCAGGCAACATGCATGTTAATCATAAGTCTACGAAGCAGGAGGAAACACGAACTCTCCATATGTTTGGAAGGATAACCAAACGGTGGATGACACAACTCTATATAGCGAGAAAAATCTTCCTAAGGTCGTACTACATCCCATAGTCTGATGAAAAAACTGACTGATGTGCTTTATCTAAAGGCGACTCATTGTGCTGCCAATAAAGAAAATACTTTTCCCTTCCTCTTTTTGGGGTATATTTGATTTTTTTGTTCTTTTCAATAATTGTGGAACAAGAATAAAGGAATACTAGGTTACAAAGGAGGAACGATTGTCACAAAGATACAAGCTCAAGGCACAAGGACAAGACTGATGTTCTAGTAGAATGAAAATCGAGAAAAATCCCCCGAAGGCCAAAGGTGTTAAGACACAGAAGAAAACTGTTACAAGGTTGGCATATAAGGTATGCAAATGTGGTTGATAAAACACACAATGGTAACGTCCTTCGATGTAAGTTTAACGAGCCCAGAGAAGGTAAGCTCGGTGGTTTTTCATATTTAGAGAGTCTAAAAAAACATAAAAGGAGACTCCATTGGGGTACCTTTTTCGAAAATAGTCTAGTCGATTCGAAAAAGGGTAAACTAGCACCGAGTGGACATCGATTCAAAACCATTTTAATGAGTGTGACAAGGACAAGATCACTCGACTATTTTTTCATTTTTAAGGAGTCTGAAAAAAGATTAACTATGGACTCCGTCAGGAATGTTCTTCTAGACCAATTTAACGAGTGTGAAAGAATAAGGTCACTTGGCAATCTTTTCAATTTTAGAGACTCTGAAAAGATCTTAACTATGGACTCCGTGGGGGTTCCTTCTTCGTAAGTTTAGTCCCTCAGGCCTGAAAAAGGGATAAAATTATACCTGAGAGTACTCTTCTATAGAGATGAAATTCCATAGAGTATACCTTTGTTCATACAGTTGACCGTCCGGACCGAAAAAGGGGTAAACTACCGCCGGACAGACGTGACTTCAAATTTCAGTTTAACGAGTGTGAAAGGACACAAGATCGCTCGGCAATATTTTCATGTTTAGAGGGTCTAAAAATGGCTTAAAAGGAGACCCGTTATTGTTTGGGAGTCCTGAGGGTGAGATCAAGAGTGAAGAAGAATCATGCAAATGAGGCTCAAACTCATATTCATGAAAGACTATAAGGACTCCCGAGCCTACAGTGTTTTAAAGACGGCATGGACACCATAATGCAACCAGGACCTACCTAGGGCATCCATGTTCTGGTAGGCTCTACCGCCAAGTTGCAACACTTCTAAAGCAGATATGACGGTTTCGTGTCACAACCTGATGGGATCGATCCTATGGCAGAGGAAAAATACAACGAGACGCAAAAGTCAAGGTAATAACCTAACCTATATGCTCAAGTTGATTCTTTGAAAAAATTTCATGGACTGTAAAATTTTTCTCAAAACTCAAAAAAAATGTTCCAATACCCGATCAAATCCCTCCCATATAAATCCTAAATCACTCTAAATGGTTTTTGGTATAAAAAAACTGATAAGGGAGGTCAAAAAAGTGATAAAAAGAGGCCAAAAATTCTATAAATAGAAGCTGGCAGCTCATTATCACCATTGTTGATTTGGAAATTGACTCTAGAGCCAAAAGACCCCCTTTGACAAAAATGGTGATTCCGGGAGCTACTATGGACAAAGCAAACTTCCGCTTGGACCAAGCAAGTACAAACTCCCCTATCTAGCTATTCAATTCTTTAATTTTTCTTTTGAGTTTGTTTTTTGGGTGGGCGTTGACCTTAAAAATGTCAGCCCTAGGTCCACGCGGGCTGTCTATGGATAGGCCGCGTGTACACTCGGGAAGAGTGAAACCTGCCCACATATACATGCGACTTTCACTTAGACAACACATGTGGACTCCCCCCTTTATGGATAAAAGAAAAAAACAGCTTACTAACCCTCCTGAACTTTGTTGTGTTGGCAGGATGTAAGTTTAGTGGAGGGAAAGGGAGCATGAAGCAATTAGAGAGTTGGTTGTGGGAGATCCGAATGTCGTGGCCGTGTTAATGTAATGTGGTTTAATGAAGTTCTTCCTGTGTCCATTTATGTGAGCACAACCAAGGCTACTGAATGCCTTGATTGACTACTGGCACCCTGATGCAGAGGCCCTCATGCTAGAGGGGAAATCACTGGTGCCCACCATCAAGGATATCTATTTTTTGATTGGCCTCTCAAGGAGAGGGGAACCAATCAATTTCAAGACGTTTCCTACGGGGCCGCTTAACATAGCGAAATTGATAGCCAAGCATTGTGAGGTTGGGACAAACCGTGTGAGCTCCCAGGTGCCCATAAGTAAGATTACTAACCTATCGCTGCAAGTGATATTATTGCTTATTGGGCGGATTACCGGTTCAGTGGCCTTGCATCAAGAATCTTGCGCACAGATGAACTGTGCGATCCAGTGCTTGAATGCACAGATTTTTGACTGGAGCACCACACTTCTTGAGTGTATGAAGAGGCAATTGACAGATTGTCGACAGTGGACACAGAGGAACTTCAGGTTCAGGACAATTTTATGTTCATTCTTCTTTGAGAGAGTTTCGAGCTTTAGTCCTCGGGAAGTGGTACGAGGACATCAGGCCTCTTTTCCTGTGGTATGTAGATGGGAAGTATTACTTCCGCGACATGGTGGTGGAAGGACCAATGAGTCCTTCAACGATGACTTTTTTGCATGTCTATCGCGACAGATCCCTGTGATCGATGATTACCCATACGCAGGGATAGACTTTTCTAGAGATCCTGAGATACCCGTGCCTCCTGGTGAGGAGCGAGGGGAGATGGGTAAGTCTCCACCTTTGTATTTTTTTTTTTGTATATGTAATTTTTATGTCTTTTTGTTATATATATCATTTTTTTATATGCCAAAGTATTTGACAGATATACGTTTGTTGCATGTAGATGTGGGACCCGTGCGACCTGTTGATTATGCACGGAACAGGCATCGTTCTCGACCAAAAACCACAGCTACCACTGTCGGGGGACCAACAGTAGCAGGGAACCTCCCAGTCGGGGAGGCTGAGAGGGTACTTAGACGTGTTGAGCAGAACTTCACTGCACTCACTCACACAGTCCCAATGGCAGAGATAGAGGACCTACCGCCATCCATGCAGCCTCATGTAGTGGGGGCACCTCGGACGTGGGCTCGATTATTTAGGAGTTTATCCCATGCTGTGGACTATTATAAAAGGGCCCATAGGCCCTGAACCTATCTAGACATTTTACATGCCACGAGCACTACTTGTATATGTTTTTGAGGGCATAAGACCTGCGACTCATTATTGGTCCTATTTTTGAGGCGCTTACGTCCATCTATATACTCTGGTTATTTTATGATGTTATATATGGTTTTTTCGATCTTTTGTGTCTTATGGATCATGTGTGCAAAAATGTATTTACGTTTATGTCAATTTTCTTTCATATGTGTGCAATATGCCAATCTAAAATTTGATTAACTAGAGTATCTGTAATTTGGTTTAATCTCCTAGGAACATGAAAATATGTAATATAATCAAAGTTTTGTTCTAAGAGACGTACCCTAAGGAATCGTCGGTGTAAGATTGGATCATGAACCTGGTATACTCTTTTTAGCTGCGACACAACTAGTTGAGCATCAAGATAGACCCGGAGATGAGAGATACCTAATGACAAGGTGTCACAAAGCAACTTAATAACTGCACTATACTCAACGACATTATTTGTGGTGTCACCTAAGCATGTCCCTCCATAAGATAACAACTGGCCCTGAGGTGTAAAGATTACCCAAGCTGCGGAGGCAAGCCTCTGAGTGTGCCGACTAGCGTCGTCTGCATACCCAGCGAACACCTCGGAATCACTTGACATCTACCATATTGATGAAAGATAACATCAATGACACATCCATAACACTTAAAAGAAACTAAAAAGTAATAGTACAAAGACTATATATATGTTACAAAAGTTACCCACAGTGACCTACCTATGAGTAATACTTATTGAGGTAGAGCCCATTTCTAGGCTCCACCAAAGCATTCCCTTCAAAATCAACCAGACGATAAATTCCCTTTTTTAATACCTCTTTTATGATGAAAGGTCCGAACCACATGGGTTTAAATTTTCATTCCCCCAGGGGGTCCTTATCTTGGTCATAAACCAGGACAAGGTCGCCCTCAGAGAAAATCTAAGGATGAACGGACCTATCATACTGACACTTAACCTTATGTTTGTGAGCCTCGTTGGCCAGGGCTGCATCACAACGCTACTCATTGAGCTGCTCAAGGTGTACTAATTGTTCTTCAAGTGGAGAAGTGTCTGGCAATAATTGTACTAGCAATTTTAGAGATGGGATCTGACATTCTATGGGAAAAACTGCCTCCAGCCTGTAAACGAGTTAGAAAGGTGAAAAACCAGTTGCAGTCTTAACAGACGTTCGGTAAGCCCATAATGTCGAGTATAACAACAAATGTCAATTTGACTTGGCTGAGTTGATGGTTCGCTATAGATTAGTCTTAAGAGTTTTATTTACAGCTTCCACCTTCCCATTGGCTTGGGGATAGTAGGGTGATGAATGCTCTTGCCGTAACCCAAGATTTGATGTTAACTCGGTCATTATTTGGTTCTGAAAGTGACTGCCATGGTCAGTAACAATCTCTCTCGGGATGCTGAACCTTGCTATGATCTGGTTGAATAAAAAGAGAGCTGCAGTCTCTCCATCATCTTTAAACGTTGGCATAGCTTCGACCCACTTAGTGAAGTAGTCGACAGCTACGATGATATAGCGGTGCCCCCGTGCTAAAGGGGGGTTGCAAGTAGTGTAATCAATCCCCCATTTGGTGAAGGGACCAACTGTGATGACAGGAAACATTGGAGCGGGATGTGCCCTCATCTTCCGAGAGAAGATTTGGCACGGATGGCACTTCTTGACTGATTCGATACAATCTTTGATAAGTGTCGGCCAAAAGTAACTTGCTCATAAAATCTTTTGGGTTGTTTCCAACCCAGATAAATGATTTCCACAAGCTCCAGTATGGCAATCATTGAGCACAATGACTGCCTCCTCATGTGTGAGACCTCGACGTAAGATGCAGTCTACACCTCTTCGATACAATGTGTCATCGAGTATGAGATAATTCTTAGCCTGATGGCGTATACGTCGATGCTCATCACTAGAATTAGAAGTGGGGCACTTCAAAGTCTGGAGATAGATAAGTATATCTCTGTGATCAAAAACATATCTCCCCGGATAGGCAATTCTTCAGGCACAACGTCACCTGACTCAACCGAAAGTTCCAAAATAAGTTCTGCGAAGACCAAAGACTTTTTGGACTTTGCTGAAACAAAGTCTAAGTCAAACTCCTGAAGGATGACTATCCATATACTAATTTTTTCACCTATTACCCATCGTCTCAACATGTACTGGAATGGATTCACGACAGCAATGACGGTGGTCTTGCGAAACAGAACATAATGACGGAACCGATGAACAGCATGAACTGCTGCCAATGCAAGTTTTTCGATATGAGCATAATTGAGTTCCAGTCCTACGAGGCCTTGGATCAGGTAATAGATCACGTATTCTGAGAACTAAAACCATGCCAATGGTTGACTCTGCGACAACCAGAAATAATAAGAAATATTTGTTATAGTTAGGTGGCCGTAGCAGAGGGGCCATAGTGAGGGCATGTTTTAATGCATCAAAAGAGCATTGAGTGGAATCATCCCATTAAAAAGGAACGTCTTTCTTCAGTAAGCGCATAAAGCCCTTAGTGATTTCGGCATAGTTGGCGATGAAGCATTGTAAAAAATTCGCCTTGCCTTGTAGACTCTGAAGTTGAAGGATTGTGCGTGGGGGGGGGGGGAACTAGATTATTGCCTCCACCTTGAGAGGATAAACCATGATCCCTACTATTGAGACAATGAAACCTAACAAATGTCCTGACATTATACAGAAGCTACACTTGTTTGGATTCAAGCGAATCCTAAAGTAGCGACATCGTTCAAAGATTAGTCTAAGGTGTGTGGGATGATCCGTTCTCTTGTGAGATCGTGATTCTAAATCATCTAGGTAGGCCTCGACTATATTCTTGAGATAATGAAAAGAAAAATACATGGCCCGCTGGAATGTGGCTCCATCATTTTTAAGACCGAAAGGCATCTTACGATATGCGAATGTACCCCAAGGACAAATGAATGTCATTTTGTGTTGGTCTTCAGGTTTGATTTGGATTTGATTATAGCCCGAAAAACCATCCATGAAAGAAAAGGCTTCAAAACCAGCACATTCATCAATGATCTAGTCGATTAATGGTGTTGGAAAATTATCTTTAGGACATGCCTTGTTCAAATCACGGAAGTCGGTACATACATGAATCATGCCTTTTTTTTTATTGACCGGCATAGGATTTGACACTGATTGGGTCAAATGGATAGGATAGATAAAACCTACCTTTAGCAATTTCTCAACCTCAATCTTGATGGTTGTCGCTTTCTTAGGATTAATTGGATGAAGCTTCTATCCAACAGGCCTGGCATCAGGATATGTTGTGATGTCATGTTCAACTATTTTTGGATCGATACCTGGCATTTTCTCATAAGACCAGGCAAAAATGTCGCGGAATTCTTTGAAAAGATCTGTGTAGATTTGAATCTCTTCGGGGGAGAAATCCGCTCCGACGAAGATGTTCTCCATGACTCCAGGGTTTCAGGAGATGTTGATTGGTATAGTTTCAGTGATAGTTTCCATACTTCCCTCAGCATAAATTTCATGTGTAGCTAAGAGATGAATAGGACACGACTGATCTCTCGTCATGGTCACAGTGAATTCTCCTGCTTCGATTTGGATTAACTCTAAGAGAAAATATGATCTGTGATGAAGATCTTCCCAAGGTTTGTCCGGACTAGTCATGGCTTCGATTATTGCTTCATCAAAAGG
This sequence comes from Picea engelmannii, assembly GCA_009831015.1. NCBI lineage: Eukaryota > Viridiplantae > Streptophyta > Pinopsida > Pinales > Pinaceae > Picea > Picea engelmannii. The sequence continues at coordinate 987,135 of ML780692.1, read as the reverse complement.
CAAGACTAAGTCTAACGAATCAATGTTAGTGAAAGAACCCTGAGCCCAAATAGGCTCTAGAAGTGGATCTAACTCTTGTGTGGGAGTCAGATCATAGTTAGCTGAAGCTTGCTAGACTAAAGAGTACGCTACTTTAGAGACAGACAAGGGCATGGACATGCCTAGGTGCCCTGTCTCATCCATCGTGGTCGATGGGGAAGGAAGTATCCAGGGATCCTCGAAGTACATCATGCGGAATGACGAAACTTGAAAAATCTCAACCTTGTGGTGATTGGATATAAATTTGATATCGCCTTGAGGAGGTGGGTAATCGAAGGTACCCATCAAGGATGGGCACAAACAAACTCCTACGTTGACGACACCTAGTTGAGGATTATCAATCATCGGGACCGTGGATGCCCCCAAAGCCGGGTCAGGTCTAGAGAAAGACAATTGATCGATGGTCACTATCCGGCCCTCATGTGGAAACAACAAGACCTGAAAAACTATAGCAACCACAGTTTGCATAACATAAGTCCAACTCCATCCTAACAAGAGGTTATAGTCAAGGGGATCATCGACTACCTCTACTTTGACACATACAGTCTTCCCTCCTAACTGCACGGGAAAAGAAGGAACGATGCCATGTGGTCGGAACGAACGACTGTTGAAAGCAGTGAGGAGAGTGGGTGATGGAGACAATATGGTCTAACCAATGGCCTTCCAACATGCCAACGACATAACACATGTTGAGGTTCCCTCGTCGACCACCGTGCGGAAGATATTTCATGTAAAAATTTTCATGGGATAAGCCACTACTATCTGAAACACTACGTGGTAAGGCAAACGAGGTTTTAAGCCAGTTGTATCTAACATGATGGTACCCGGATTACAAGTCTCAGTAGAGCCCAAAGCGTTTAACAAGGATTTCCTTTGAGCAGGGCAGCTTTGGAGGACCTCCAAAGCAGACATTGCACAAGGGGTTTGTGATAAATCTTCCACCACAGAGTAGTTCTAGGTGGCCCTTGCGTTTGGATTATGAGAAGCTTTTTTAAATGCACCCTTTGGAATGCATGTCATTGTTTCTCCCAATGTCTTCTCAATCTGTAGAGGAAGATATGGGAGCTCAACTTCTTTACCCTTCTCAGAAGCGCTTGGTTTACTATAGTCGTGTGCTCTATTTGATATGAAAGCATCACCCCCAACCATATATACGTTCACATATGCGGGGTTATTCGGAGGGGGGCAATTTGCTTGGCATCTCGTATGAGAATGGAGGGCCTGTTGCACTAGGTGTGAGAGGGGTTGTGTCCACCACCAAAGATGGGATCGGACCACTTTGCAAAGTAGTTGTGGTCGAGACCATGGTGGCTCAGACCGACGACGGTGGGTTAGGAGATGAAATCTCTCCTGTGGCGACAACCATGGTGGGAATTGAAGAATTCCTAGAAGGAGTAACAACATTTGTTTCCATTGATGTGTGTGACACTTTTTGTTGGGTGGGCACAATTTCTTGTGACCTGGTCGCTTCAAAAGACCCTTGTTGGTATAGATTTCACCTTAATGGTGGCAGGGATGGCTCTAGTGTAACCGGTGGCAGGCCAAGAAGCCTACGTGACTGGTAGAGCTTGGGATCCTCCACTGTGTGAGAATATCCAAGACACTCTAAGGTAGTCTAAACATTCAAAAGTAACACACACTAAGAAAAGTCCCTAGAAGATAAGACAAGCAAACACTAAATTAATTGGAAGAACAGTTACAACAACCAACACTAGAGCAACTTACCGGTGCAAGTGCAACCCGAACACAGAAGCACCCTCCAGGTATACTCTGCAAAGGATGGCCCGATGTCTGTCCTAGGTACCATGGTATACCCTCACAGTCACCTACGTATGTCCCTAAAAATATTGGCAACTAGGTTGCCATCATGCGAATAGTCACCAAGTGGGTACAGTCGAAAGTCGGGTAGACCACAATGAACAGGCTATCAAGCCCAAAACCTATCAAGGGTATCGAGAGAAAATGTTTTGGAATACAAATAAGGACCTTGAATGGATTCGAGAGTCGACACCCATGAAGCCCCATGGAAAATGCAAATGATGGAATCCCAAAATAATCCCTCTATATGTGTTCTCCACTACGATTGGTCCAGCTTTGGAGGGGTTATCTCCACTACCTTTCCGCACACGACCTCGTGTTTATCCCATGTGTTAGAGGGGGGTACTCTATAACTTCTACAACATTGGACTTAGACACTCCCTATCTCAGACTCCAATGTTTGATTTAAAATGGCCTTGAAGAGTTTCCTCTTCAACCTAATCCAAGGCCCTAGTCCTGAACTAGTTTGTGAACCCTATAAACATAAAAGTCTAGTAGATTTTAAATTTAGCGTTGATTTTGATGGATTTTTATTATGTCAAGGGGTATGAGGGTGAAACTGATGATGTGAAAAGACGAAAGAAAAAAATGAATGAAAAAGATAGAAACAAAACTTTTACTGAATGCAAAATTTCACAACTTTTCAAAAGAAATATTTTTTAATTTTTCTAAGATTTTGGACAGCAAACTCAAAGTAAATTTCACTTGACTACAAGCTACTTATGCCCTAAGTAAACTGCAAAAACTTATGAAATAAAAGACTTTTCCCTAGCTAAAGATGCAGAAACACACTCTTCAACAAAATAAGAAAATGAAAAGAGATTTTTTTTTATTTAAATGCTAGTAAAGCGAGAAAGGGAAAATACCAACATGTAAAAAACCAAGAAAAACAATTCTGGCCTAAATCGCAGATTGCAAAGAATCAGGTCAAAAATCACACACAAGAAATTTTAAAAACAATGACTCTCACACTTGTCTAAAAACCTTAATTTTTTTTTTAATTTTTATGGCAACTTTTTAACTGAGAAAAAGTAGGCTAAGGGTAAGATTAATCCTAAGCTACTGACTGTTCACACAGAGATTCAAACACCTGGAAGGAATAATTCCTATCAAGGGAAAGGATGACTACCTTATCCTCAACAAAAAGGACCCTGCACAAGCACACGATTGTTACTCAAACAACAGGCGTGTGAACACGCGCTGAATAGAGACAGAGGGCATGTACACGCGGGCTGACCTTGTACATACTGCATGTATATCTAAATTCTGAGAAAAAATGAAAACAGACAGACCAAACCAAGAAGAGACCAGTGATATTGATAACCAGGATCCGTTCAAGGCTTGGACACTCTTTCTAACAGAAAAACAAATAATGCAAGGAAAAATGACAAGGAAAAAAACAATCTAAGTTAGACCTACTAGCAAACAAGACTTCAGACAAAATTCCAGAAAACCCCCTGAGAATGTGTGATTCTGACAGGGAAGAGGGTGACTTCCTTTGAGGTTCTCTGAACTCTACACGCTACTTCTACCTCTATAGCTAGCATTCACACGTGGGCTGTAAGAGGATAGGGTGCAGGTACATGTGTGCATACCTTGTGCAGGCCGCGTGTACCTCTGTGGGTCCTAGAAAACACAGTCAAGAAAAAGTCAAGGAAAGATGGTATGGAAAACTAGACTCCTTGCTATCTCAGACCTTACAGAAATGAAAAGAAAAGACAGGCAAGAAAAACTAGCCTTTAAACTACCCAAAAACTAAATAAAATTCCAGGAACCCTAGAGAGTCTCCCTAGTACGGTCGCCAATTCTGTTGTTGGGAAAATCTCCCTACGGACTAGCAAATAGAGTTCAGACTTTGCATGTAGATAATGACTGAAGAGAAACTACTTTCTACCTTCATCCCAAGATTTAAATCCCCTTTTCTTAGTAAATGCATGGAAAGATCAATCTACCTCGTTTCTGGCATTTGATTTCGATCCTACATTGTGCTTGATTACTTGTTCGCAATACTCCTTCCAAAGCTGACCTGCATCCAAGACAAGAAACAACTATGCATGCATGCTACTTCTATACTAACGGGTTAGAAATACAAACATATATTGATCAAACTATAAATAGTTCATGAATTGGGACGGGAAAATCATTTTCTTTATTACTTTGAATGAGTCAACTTACAAAAGTTGAGACCGGCCACCACTCCTTGAACCTGATCTTGGGCTCCTCTTCTTCTGTCCTCCAACTGCTTTGCTTTGAATCTCCTTTGGTATAAGGAAAGGCTAAAGGGTTGGGACAATGGGAATACGTAAATGGGTAGAGTTTCTTTGCTATATTTTTTCCTCCTCCAAATGGGACCCCTACCCCTTCTTTTATAGGCTAGAAGGAACTAGGTATTTGGACGAACCCTCGGCCATGCATATCCGAGAGTTTCAATTAACTCACCCATAGCTTTTTGTTCCATCAGAAACTTTCCTTTCTTCATGCTTTTTTAGGTACACATGGGCTGTTTTGGGTCAGCTAGCGTGTACACGCGTCCAGTAATGGCTTAGGGCACGTGGGCCTTTATAACAGAGGATTTTCAAAGAGTTGTTCAACAGTTCTTTGGCAAAGAAGGGATATGAGTTGGCCTGATGCCAGGTAAGCATGTGTGGTGCAATTTAGGGTTATAACACAGGGGCTTCACCTTGTTGACAAATATCTTATCATGTTCATTCATAAAGGGGGGTTTTTAATTATGAACCCACATGCGAATAAATGTGTTCGCATCAAACACTGAAAAGAACAATGTAATAAAGAAAAAATGATACAAATCCTTGTTTCATAAGAGGAATGTCACATAAGGATTTCAATTTTTTATGTTCTCTGGAAATTCTTAACCTTTCCAAGACATAAGAGGTGTAAACATAGTGATCTTAGTACCCAAGAAATCTATGTTCCTACAAAACAAAGGTTAACAAATTTCCTTAAGTAGGGAAGGGAGCCCAAGAAAAGTGTAGTCAATACAAATAGTTTGAAATATGAAATTATGACCTTTCTTTCAAATGCGATGAATATGATGGAGGCTAATTTTGCTAAACAAACATAAACACTTCAATTAAAAAATCAAGCCATGCAAAACAAGATTGTGTAATTAGAAATGAAAAATCAACAAGACAAATTCAACAAAGAGGAAATAATGGTTGGGATAAGTCTAGGCAACCTTAATACAATCAAGGAGTTCCAAATCCATTGGGTGCTAACAATGTTGTTGACCATGAAATTTTACCATGGTGCAATCCTTGTGGCCTACCACATGATCAAAATACTTGCATGGTATCCAAAGAAGTTTTGCAACAAGTTGGTGAGATTAACAAGGATGGACCTAGTGACTTAAACAACTATATTGTGGGTGAGTGGCCTAACATGATCAATAATGTTTCCAAATATCCTAATGAAAAATTGAAAGGAGTCAAGGGAAAGGGTCTAGATTTAGTTACCATTGCTAGAGATTTAGCACCCAAACCATCCCACGAAGAGATAAGAAGGGGGATTTGAGAGAAGGATTGGGTCACATATCAATGAAGGGGTATCATTAATGTCTAAATGGGATATGGGATCCATGACTAGGTTATTTATGAACCAATAATTAGTATTAATGTCTAACCAATGTCAAGGGATAGAAATAATGGCCTTATGTCCTAAATGAAGATTCTTGAGTCAAGCAAAAAAAAGAAAAACCATGAAGATTCTCAAGTTATTTCATTGAAATCATCCTTGAACCATGACACAGGACCTTCGTAGGGTATCTTTGGCCTACTAGAGGGATATGGGTGCCATGATTAAACCACAAAAAAGGCCCTAAAAAATAACATCTCTCGGTTCCACACATGGCATAGTTATTTGGTACATCATGGTTAGGGTTTTGTAGCACTTGACTGGGATATGAGGGCCTTAAATGTCACTTCTTAGGCTCAATAACCATTAACAACACCTAGAAGCCACAACACAATCCCTCTCTAGGGGGTCCTTAGCATCAAAGTTGGATAAGGACACCATTAGGAGGTTGTTTCCAGTAAGGACAGGTAAAGAATCCTTAACCAACACATGACTCATTTGTAAGATTCCTTGAAGGCCTCCAACGTGGATACAGGTGCCGTGAGTAGGTTTTGTTCCCTAGAAATGGGTCTTAACACCTAAAAATGGTTAACGAGGGAGTAAAGGACATAAGCCATAATTGAACTTTCTCAAGCTCATGTGCCATGAAAAACACCTAGAAACCATGACATGAGCTCTCACTTCAATGTCTTTGGCCTAATACTTGGTCATGAGTGTCATTTACATGTTTTTCATACTACATATGGGTCTCAGGGCCTTGACCATGGTTGTGGTAGGGAAACAAGCCTTAATCCCTTAACCATGGTCAAGGGAGGGAAACAACAAATCAAGCCCCAAACATATCATATCTATCTCAAGCACCATGAACAATTCCTTAGGTCACCACACAAGACCATGGATGGGTCACAAGACCTTAGCTATCATCAAAGAATTAAAACAAGTGCCTTATAAGATTGTTGAATATTTTGAAGCTGATCAAGAGCCTTGAACAAGTCCTCAAACCAACATAATAGAACTTTGGCCTTTAAGAGGGATACATGCATCACGATTAGGTTTTTTACATTGAAAATGGGTGTAGAGGCATAAACATGGAAAGTTGGAAACAATGGCCTAAAGCCCTAACTAAACATTCTCAAGCTCAACCACCATTGACAACACCTAAAAACCATGACACGAGTCCTCTCTAGGGAGTATTTGGCATCCAAGTTGAATATGGGTGACACTATGAGGTCTTATTGATCATGATGGATGGGTCTTAGGTTCATGACTATATTAGATGAAAGGAAACAAGAGTCTTAAACCCTAAACCTTGCTTCTCAAGCTCAAGAACCATAGACAAGTAGTCAAACCACCACATATGACCTATGTAACATATCATTCACCTCCAAGTGGAATTTGGGCACCATGAATAAGTTAGTTTTGAACCAAGAATGGGTCTCAAGGTCTAACCAAGCTCAAGGGAGGGAAACAACGGACTTGTTCCCTAAGTGAACATTCATAGGCTTAAATTCTATGAACAACAACTACAACCCACACAACTTCTCGGGATATAGTGTTGCACGAGTCCTTGAGCCATCACATAGGACCCTTGTAGGTTATTTTTGGACTATTTTAGGGATACAAGTACCATGATTAAATCAAAACATATTCCCTAAATAAAAATGTGTCAGACCCCCCATTAGGAATGGTTCTCAGAGCTTTAGTTGGTGTTCTTTAGAATCCAAACTAGGATATGGTGCCATGAGTAGGTTTTGTACAATATAAATGGGTCTTGAGGGTTTAACATGGTTAAGGGGGAAAGAAGGGTCTTAAGACCTAACCAAACCTTCTTGAGCTCAAATGCAATGGTTAGGGGAGGAAAATACTTGGACCTTATTCCTAAACATCACTTCTTAGGATCAATCACCATGAACAACACCTGCAAATTACCATAACACAAGCTCTATATAAGGGGTTTTTAGCATTAGAGTTGGATATGGACTCCATTAGGAGGTTTTGTGCACTGATTATATATCATAGGATCTTGACCATGGTTGAGGAAAGTGCCTCAAGATATTGTTGAATATTCTTGAGCTCAAGAGCCTTGAATGAGTTCTTGAGACAACACATGAGTCCATTGTATGGGTTTTTTGCAAGCCTATGAGTGGCATGTGGGAACCTAGTAGGTTTTATGCATTGGAAATGGGTCTTAATTCCTAAGCATGGTCAAGGTGGAAAACAATGAAATTAATCCCTAATTGAAACTTCATGAGCTCAAGTGCTATGAACAACACCTAGAACTATGACATGAACCCTCACTAGGGGGTCCTTTTCCTGGGGGGTGGATATGGTTTCCATTAAGATTTTTTCCTCACTAAAGACAAATCTCAATGTATTGACCATGATAATAATAAGGAAACAATATCCTTATGATGTAAAATAAACCTTCTAGGCATCATGTGTTGTGAGCAAGGCCTCCAACCATGGAACATTCCCTCTTTGTGAGGTCTTTTACCTTGGAGTGGTCTTCCAGGTGCTATTAGGTGTTTCTGTGCAAAATGGATGTGTTTAGAGGCCTTTACCGTGCCCAAATAAGGAAAATAAGTCCTCTTCCCTTACAAGAAGTTTTTAGTGTTAAATATTTCATTTTGAAACATGTCAGGGTGAGGGAGTCCTCTCCACCTTTATGGAATTTTGAATTTAAGAAGGATATAAACTACTTACTTTATGAAATTGTAAATATTGTTTAGCTAACATATACCACTTAAATTTAAGAATTTAAGATTTCTATTTCTATTTCAAATAGTTTGCATTGGTTGTGTTGTTGGTGGACCATATATAAGAAAATTAGAAGATAGTAGAGACTTGGGGAAAAAAGGATTTTTTAAGCATCGAGACTGAGTGCTTCAATGACATGGAATTTAGTTTGATAAAAGATATCCCACAACTTGGATTGCTCGAGACTGGCCTGGGAATCTTCATCAAGAGATTGAAAGAATAATAGATGATATTGTTGGAGATATTATGCACCCACCTAGTTTCATATGTGGTGTATTCTCAAGTTTGTTCTAGGTCTATAGTGGCTTATGGTTAGATTGAATAACAATTTATTTTCCCTATACATAGTGTCTCCACTAGTGAACTACTTAAGAAATGGAGCACATCTCTATATCATAACTTCAAAAGTTGTGGATTGCATCATTGAATATCTTTAAGTAAAACACAATGGAATGACATTGTTGTGTCAGAAAAATACCTATCCCATAGTCATATGCATCATATTCTATATCCAAAGGATGATAAACTCATAGTAGTGTAAGCATAGGTGTAGTGCATAGCTTCAACATCTTCACTTCTTCAAAAACTTGTCGTTGCACCTTGGTTTAGATGATGAAGCCTTGTTTCCTCAAATTCCCTCTTAATATTTGGTTAAGTTGTCTGGTCAAGTGTGAGAATCTTGGAATAAAGAATCTATAGAAATTAACCAATCCCAAAAAAAATGAATTTTTGTGATATTATTTAGCTCACAACTCATAAATGTGTGCATTCTTATTTAGGAAATGTAGTGGGTATGTGTAGACTTATTTAGACCTCGATCTTCATAAATGCCAATGACTTAGTCTTCCATAATGCACACTAAGTCTATTATGATAGATAGGTAGGCCTAGTCACCCTCTTGGGTTGTGTGCACTTTATCATGCTCCAATTTATCTTCCATAGGTTCTTTCTTTGTAGAGAACTTCATAAAAACACCATCAAGGAGAAGTTCCCTATTTCAGTCATTGATGAGATATTAGATGAAATGGTGTTGTGTTCCTTAGTAATCTCAATATAAGTTATAATATCATCAAAGTCTTGTTGCATAGTTACATAAGTTGCATAGTTGCATAAGTTGCATAGTTGCATAAAGTTGCATAAGTTGCATAAGTAAGCTCAATATCAAGTTGTTTGTTGCATAGTTGCATAAGTTTCATAGCTGCATAGAAAACTTCATAAAATCACCATCAAGGCCATTCACATTCATAAAATTCTATTACTCATATAGTGACTCCACTAAGGAACAAATCCCTATTATTTTAAATGTAGTGACTTATTTCTTGGTGGTGAGATAAGAAATGGTGTTCAAGGCATTTAGAAGCCTCATTTGATGGCTCTAGAATGATTACAAGACCTATTTGATACATACATGAACCCAATACAATGACAAATCATGAGTAGGATGTCAAAGCCTATGGTATAAGCTTCTGTATATTAAAAAGAGAAAAGAGGAACCCCATTGGGAATTTCATCTTAGGTTTATCAAATCATGGAAGTATATGCATGCATCATTTGGGCCAAAAGGGTAATTTAGGCCAAAGATGCCAATGCATAGAATAGTGGCTAAGCTATGATGTATACAATAATTTGTGGTGTCTACTAGGTAAGGGGTTTTGTATTAGAGCAAGTAGGGGTAGGTTGGGTTTTTGAATTGAAAGTTCACTCTCATCTAGAATTTCCACCTAGATCACAAGACCTACATCCCCCTTCTACCATTGTTAGTGCATCTAACTCCATAACCCAATTTGTGGACAATAATAATTCCCCAATCCATAGGATACTCTACATAACAAAATTTTTTGACTTGGGTGCAAAAGCTAATTGTGCTAAAAAGATTAACTCTCATAGTTTTGTACTTATACAACATAAAACATTGTGGTTTTGGATCAACCATGATCTATAGTGAAACCAATTTGAAAATTTCTCCGTAGAAGATTAATATATGCAATGTAGTGATGTGCTTTTTACCCATTTTGCACTATTGTTGTAGTTTGACTATAATAAGCCATAAAAAAAAATTAAGATTCAATTGTTCAATTTAGGTGATTAGCTTAGCTCATTTGAGCATGAATTTATCTTAAAATATTAGAATTTCTAATAAGTGTTTACAAAGGACTATATAGAAAAATAATTAACTACATTTAAAATGGAGAATGTGCAGTTTGGTTTACCTCTATTTAGCATTATTTATATGAGGTCTTCCTCTCTTATATTCTTTCCTTTCCATTGGACATTTATTCATAGTTAATGACTAAAGCACATGTTAG
>ML780692.1:962375-976252 GCA_009831015.1 Picea engelmannii | reverse complement strand
ATTTTTGTTTTTTTATAATCCATTCTTAATATAATTATATATATAAGCCACATGTTGAAGCCATTCTTCCCACGAATTCTTATCTATAAGTATATCATCAAAGAAAACCAATACAAACTTTCTAAGATAAGGCTGAAAAATGTTGTTCATGAGGTTTTGAAAAATGAAACGAGCATTAGTCAACCTAGAAGGAATCACCAAGAACTCATAGTGTCCCTCAAAATTGTGAAGAATTTGCAATTTAGTATATGATTCACTTATGAATTAATTCCATAGGCCAAGTCATCAAAGTAAAATAATAACATAGAGGTGTTGAATTAGTTGATAAAAAAATAGTATTCTATGCGGTGTTGAATTCATATAGCATCATGTGTCCTTCAATGTTAACCAACCAAGTCTATGCTCTATTTCCTCTTTCAACAATCTCATTGAAGATGGGTGCCTTCTACTTTCTCAACTCATATCTCAACTTTTGACAATTAAGTGATTCTTCTTGGTTAGGGTTATCATCTATTGATGGTTGTTATAGGAAAATTCCCCTGCGGACAGGTGAATATCCCCTTGGATTCTAGACCCCTAATACCAAGACAGAAAGATACAAATGGACAATAACATCCCTTTGAGATTTGTTTAACTAGAAAAAAGAGAGAAGGAGAAAAAGTTGATCGTACCTATTTTTGGTGTTTGTCCTCGCTACTCCAATTCGAGCTTGATATCCAAACTCTTTCACACGGGTTGATACCTGCAAAACCACAGACTGCAAAGAAAGACAAAGAAATTCCTACTCTACCATGTTAGATTAAAAAAAATCATATATAATAGACAAGAATATGTAAGATACACAAACTATAAGTGAATAGGCCAAGTATATTGATGAGAACTTGAAAGAAACACTTACAATCATTGATGGTGTTGCAATAGCCTCTCCAAATCCTCCTCCTCCAACCTCTTGCTCAAAACATCCACAATCAGAATGACAATACTTTTGTTGATTATTTTCATCCTTGTTCACCATGAGAATGCCTCCATTTATAGGCTTTGGGAGGCCCAACCACCTTGGTTATATTTGCGATTATTGAGGATATGATTCTGTCATTTGTGGCATCTCCCTTAGATGCATCCTAAGGGTTAGATTCAAGGAAAAAAAACTTTAATCATCCCTAGTTGTCCTTAGAGAAAAGGGGTATTTATTCCCATTATTTTCTCAACCAATCGGCGCTCCTTTACAATGGGAAACAAAGCGCTACAACGCTCCCTGCTAGATAGGCAGAGAGCGCTAGCACTCCCTGCATATGAGCAGGGGAGTGTTGATATTCCACACAATCGTCAAGATGACTAATTCTCATAGAAAAACAGTTTGTTTTGTCTAACAAATGATGTGGCTTCTTCTTCTAACATGTTCTAGAGGATGTATCAAGTGTTTCCATGGTGTCATTCGCAATGCGACACACATAGAATGAAAATGCAACATTTACAACACTTATAACAAAAGTGAAACACTTGCAAGAATGCGACATTATCGAAGTGAGGAATTTTGACATGTAACAGATTGCACCCCAAAGTTTAAAGTCAGAAGATGAAAGATGATGACCGAAACACTTTGTAGATTCTTAGAAGCAAGGGTATCAAGTTAGAGAACTTGGTAGAAGTTGCAGACAACCATCAAAAAAATATTAATGTGTTCCAATCCCAAGGCAAGCATACTTATGCTTGGGTAATAAATGACTCAAAGTATGGCCACCAATAAATACACTATGGATCCATTATGATATTGACTAAGGGTATGGCCACCAGTGATACAATGTGGATCCATACTTCTATGACATAGATGGATCGTAGCCATGCAAAATACACAGTGGAGCTACGAGATGATAAAACATAGCCACAGACCAATACAATGTGGATCTATGTGACAACATAAGAATTAGCATGTTTAAATGATTTCCTTCGCAACCTAGAAAAGAAGATGTCATAATAAATGTTCAACCCAAGGTATTTGTCCCAATCCCAACGTAGTATGAATCTAACCATGTGAATAGATTTCTTGATGTCAAACATGGTATAAACCACTTGATTATCGGTCGTTGAGGTGAACCGTTAACAAGTGCGAGGGAAATCACGAGTGATCTCAATGACTCCTAAGGTACTCTAGTACAATCCAGTGAATGTGAATAAGTGAGATGAGTTTGAACATTTGTGGAATCATCCAATCATAGGTCAATGATGTAAACCCACTTTTGGAAGTGAGGAGGCCTTCTATTGAGGCTTGTAGGTCCCAAGGTACTAACTGGTTTCTAAGTCTAATTCTTGGATGACGTGTTGAAGTCGATAGGAGAAGACTCATCGAAGGATGGCCTTGATGTATCCCCCATAATAGACATGAAACTGACACGAGAAAGTGATGAGATGGAGAACTAATTATAGACTAACACGGGTATGGAAACTGGTAATTTTGCAGATGGTTGACTCTCGAGGCAGATACTTCCCTTGAACACTGAGGCGTGACATAAGACTTGGAAGCATAAACGCGGAGTGGACCAAAACATAATGCAACGGGTGTTGTTTCATTCTTAGGATGACTCAAAGGAGTGGAAAGACTCATAGGATTGGTTCAGTGTAGAGGTTTAGCAGATTATCCAAGTGTTTAGGGTGAAGGTTAAAAAAAAATGTCGTGTTCAAGGGCGACTGCAAGAGTTGTTTACAAAAGTTCTCAAGAAACTTGACCCACTTCCTTCAATTTTTCCCCCATCCAAATAGATGAGTACCTCTTTTTAATTTAACGAGCTCGAGGATGATAACACATGCTCGATATAACTCACCTTCGGTAAGCTCCTCTTCCATTGTTTAACAAACTGCAAGAAGTAAGAGTTCGTTCCCAAATGGGCCCTTCAATGTTTAGTTTAGAGAGTTAAGGGAAGAAAAACTCGGTGGTTTTTCATGTTTAGAGAGTCTGAAAATAATTTAAAGGAGACTCTAGGGTTATCCTTTTTAGTAATGTTAGTCCCTGAGGTCTAAAAAAGAGATCATTTTTTACTCGGAAGATGCCCTTTTTGAACCTTTTAATGAGCGTGAAAGGAAGCAACATCACTCGCAAATCATTTCACATTTAGAGAGTCTGAAAAGAACTTAAAGATGACTAGAGGGGTTTCCTTTTTCGTATAACCTTTACGAGTCCGAAAAAGTGATAAAAGTATACTCGGTTACATTCTCATGTATTTGTGAGAACAAGAAAGAACAAATATTATGCTCACTAGTGTTACAAGGTTACTAAAAGACGATGCTTGAAATCCTATAAAAACAAAATGTTATGGGAATAATGCATTAGTAATTGCTCGAAAAAATGATTAAAAGCCAAAAAATGACTTTATAATAAGGATAAAATATCAAAATGAACCTATCAAATATCAAAATAGGTCAAAATTGCATTTTACCATTTGTTTTTTACCATTCTCCTCTAGATTTTGGATTTTCCACCTCTTTGAAATGTTTTTCGAGCGACGACTATGGGAGCTGTGAGCGATCATTTCTAGATTCATCTAGACCAGGTTAGTTATCTTTTCCTCCTCATCAATTTTCATGGTTTTTACTACATTGTAACCTTTGTTTTGAGTGTTCTAGGCTCCTTAGGAAGCCCTAGAGCATTGAACCATATCGGAGCTCCCTCAAGGCACTGAGGGGAGCGTTGACTGATATTTCAGTGCGTTGGTGCATATGTCTAGAGAGCGCTAGTGCTCTGTAGGTTGTTTTGAGGGAGTTCTAGGTGCATAACTCAAAATTATTTTGACTTTTTGGCTAAATAGAGGCATTTTTTCTCCATAATAGTTTGACTAATGATATTTAAATGTTGTATTTGCATATTTCATCTATAGCTAGCCATGATAGAGTGGGAGTGTGAGCATGAGTTCGATGATATTGTTGCTCTCTAAGACCCTCAAGCAAGGAAGGCCTTGTGAAACTGTGGTTTGCTCAAACACTTCAAGTTTCAAAACATGAGAAAAGAAGTACTATTTCTTGAGTATTTGATTGGTCTATGCTATGACGTTGAGAAAGTGTTCTACATCAGACTGCACATGCTTGAGATTGAACTAGAAGATGTATACTTTCTGACATGGATTTTGACGAGAGGGGCACCCATTCTCTTGTCCATACACTGGGAAACTCCTCAACCAACTAAGGCATACGTTGTCAAGCATTGCATACCAGGATCGCGGTTGGTGGGTGGACGGATTATGATAAAGGATGTGAGAGATTTATCACTTTGATCCATTCTATTTTCCATTACCAAGTTGGCGGGGAGCAATAGTGCTCACTTGGATTATAAATCACAGATCTATTATGTCTTACATTGCTTAGAACCCATATTGTTCAATTGGAGTGCAGTGTTCCTCAGAAATGTCAAAGAACAAATATCCAAATGTAGGACCGGTAGACATAAATAGTTTGGATATGGTTCCTTTCTAGTTTCATTTTTATTAGAGAGGGTCCCTCAGATGCAGCGACAGGTAGCATTGATATCACATCCTCTAACTAAGCCTCATATGGAGAGGTGGACCAACCTATCCCCTAGGTTGGGGAAATATCCCTTAGCATTCAGATTCAGTGCTGACTTCTTCACATGGTGTAGGAGATAGTTGGTGGTTATTGAGGATTTCCCCTATGCTAGCATAGATTTCAGAGGTAGTGTTGACCTGGTACTTCCCGAGGGAATCCAATGGGATGCATCGGGTACGAAACATAACCTTACAACATACATTTTGTTTGTTTTTTATTTTATATGTTTTTGGGTTGTACAATGAGGAATCTAAAATATTTTTTTTCATCATGCAGACAGAGGTACATCACGCTCGTAGGAGATGTCGGCATTGGGGCATCGCAAAGGAAGTAGTTGAGAACAACATTGCAGCAGGAGGGATCCGAGAGGTAGAGAGGAACCTCTGGGGTTTGACGATGGGTGTCAGACCCCTTAAGAGGCGAGATGTACCTCTACACTTGCAGCGACATACAATTGGGTTTCTCGAAATCCTCAACCATTTGCTTCATTGGGTGACACGAATAGTAGTGTGCTATGTAGAGAACAATGTGATACAAGAGGATGATTAGGGTCCTCAAATGATTTTGGTAGTCTTTATGACGATATTATGGGCATGAAGGCCCCAGTTTTTTGCCTTGTTATGTACATTTTGATGATGTATTTTCAAAAAAAAAAAATCTATCGCGCATATATATATATATATATATATATATATATATATATATATATATATATATATATATATATATATATGAGTTTTGTAGTGCCTATAGATGTTTCATTTTTTATCTTATGTGATCTTTCTGTGTACATATGATTTATGTTTTCAAAATGTTTTATCTATTCGCAAGATACCAATCCAACATGTAATTAGCTAATGAATCCAAAGTTGTATTGAGTTCTCTCGGTATGTTTCTGTATTGGAGAAATTCAAACGATCTTTCGAGACGGTGAACCCTTAGGTGGAGACGTAGTAAAACTGAGTTGCAAACAGTGTACTCACAATTAAGTTGATGGGTCACGAGTTGAGATTCTAGGTTGATAATCAATTGATTTATACCTAGGTAGGAGGCTTCGATTAAGAGTCTAATGATGACATGATATTCTGACACATTATTGGTCGCAAATCCGAGGCAAATTCCTCCTGAACTCACCAAATCGCCAGAATGGTAGATGACCCAAGCTACAGAAGCAATGTTCTGGGTGTGTCGACTTGCGCCATCCACAAACCCAAAATATATGGGAAAGGTGTTGGAGAAATTTCTATTTTCAGCACACTAGTTCAGTGGGATTTAATTGACTAGTTCTATTTTAGAATTTCTAATTTTAGACCATCACTATTATGCATGCATTCCTAAGATAGGATGTCATTGCCTATATGAGTGAATATCACTCACTCATTGAACATATCATAATATACATTGATTCTCATTCTTGATATTGTATCTCTCTTCCTTTTCTTGATAAGCTTTGTTTGTGTATGCTTTAGCTAGGTCTCCTATGCATTTTTCCATGAAACACTGACATGGTGTCAGAGTCGAGCTGCTTGGAGCAACCCAGACAAGCCAGAGAAGAGAGAAACATGATTTAATTATTGATTAAACTTAGTTTCTACCATCGTCACAAACTATCCCTATCGAAAGGTGCGACAATTGGAATCGATGCAATCTATCCATTGTTAGGGTGCAACAGTCTCACTCACACTTAAGAAAAAAAAATCAAGAATTGTCGCAGCCTATACACAGGCAAGGTGCGACTTCGTCGCACTGTACTCTTCATCAGGGTGCAACGATTTAGTTTTTCAAAATCATCGTACTTTATCCTTCTCCAGGGTGCGACGATTCAGCATAGATGCACTGTATCCTTCTTTAGGGTGCGATGATTCAGGCTTCCCTCTAGAAAATTGGTTTTCTGCAGTAAAATAGCCATATCTCGAAATCTGCGGTCTAGGTCGGGCTGAAATTTTGACCAAAGACAAATAACATAGGGATTCTCATGATCACCAAAACTCTCCAAAACCCACATAATATTTTAGGATATATATTTGTTTTATCATATCTATAGCTACCATAGAACCATCTGTCATATCTCATAATCCGCGATCTAGGTTTTCAGGATCTTTTCAGAATCAATAACAGGGATGGAGGTGATGAAAATTCTTCAATCAAGTTTGGTGATAATACTCACACCGTACAACTATTTTGAATGGAATATGAAGGCTGCATTCCAAATCAAAAGAAAAAGATTGTATAATTTGATGATGGCGATAGAAACAGAACCTACATCAACGACCAGATGGGTGAACCGTAAGGATGAGGACACATGACTACTTATTGAGTTAATCTCCACTGATTTATGGTTTCATCTTGTCGCATCCAAGACTCCAGATGATATTTGGACCACCTTGGAAGGACTCTTTGTAAAGCAGGATGAGATGCAAGGTCATATGCTTGAGGTAGAGTTGAATACCTTAGACCCTAAAAGTTTTGATAATATACAGGATTTCTTTACTAAATTTAAATCTTTGATATTGAGCTTGGGTGAATGTGGTATTGATAATTCTACACAAGAGAACCAACTTATTCTAACAATCTTTGCCAAGCTACGACCATAATATGTTGTATATGTCTCCAATTTCCATTCTGACATATGTCTTTTTGGAACAAATTGGAAAATGCCTATGATGGATCAATTCATTGAGTCTCTCACACAAGAGCAAACAAAACTCATACAGATGGGCCTCATGAAGGATCCCAAAGCACATGCACTCACCATGCATGATGGAAAAGGATCATCCAAAATGAACAAGAAGGAGAAACAGAATGAGAAGGAGGGATATTCCAAACCCTTTAACAATTCTTCAAGTTCCAAAGACTCTTTAGATTCCAGGAAGAAGAAGAAGGGAAAACAATGCACTTACTACAATAAACCGAATCACGAATAATCCATATGCATGAAGAAGCAGATCAATCTTATGACACATGTACTTCAAAAGAATAACCTTGGAGACTTCATTCTTGAAGGAGCCAAGAAGAAGAAGGAAGAAAACCATGCACCTAAGAAAGGTAATCATCATGCTCTTGTTGCAATTAATTCCTCATATGATTCATGGATTATAGATTATGGTGCATCCCATCATATGGCAGCAAAAGAGGAAGTTTTATCTTCTTCGATTCCATGCTCAAGACCCCCTACTCTCATGGGGGATGATACTCCAAAAGAAGTAGCGGGAGAAGGGAGAGTGGAACACCACATTGTCAGTTTTGAGAATGTTTTACATGTTCCAAATATTTCTATGAATCTTCTCTCAGTTTATAAGATCACTCAGAAAGGTAAAAAGGTTGAATTTACATCAAATTTAGTTTCAGTAATTGACATGCATGATAATTCCATCATTGCAATTGGTGAGGTGGATCACAATTCAAGGTTGTATAAATTCACTAAGTTTTCTAATGATGATTCATATTTTCTACTTACACATAAGGAGAGTACTTTGTGTTATCACTTTGTAATTTTCGAAGGCTTTGGAGGCAATCATTGAGGTAACATCAAACTAGTTGGAGTCTTGGATATAGCCCTCCAACACTCAGAGATGGCCCTCTCTGTCTAATCTAGCTTTGTTTGTTGGGAATATTAGGCTAGTTATGATAGTACAGGGTTTGTTTTTAGATTGTTGGTTGGAACAGGAAGGAAAGGCCATTGGAAAATGGAGTCAAAAAGGCCAAATTCAATTAAGGGTTGGTTATACAGACAACCCTACAGGGCAAGGTGGGCATTCTTGTTGGATTCTTTTAAGATCAAATGAGATGAAAAGACAGAAAGAGATGTGAGGGTCCACTGAGCAAAGAAGAAATCAAGAATTTATTTACTTAACTTCAGATGAAGAACATATATATCATCAAAAGACCAGAAACAAAGTGCACAAAACAAATTATGTTCGTTAACTTCCCTTTAATGATTAGAAAATGAAAACATAATGATCACAATGGAAACAAATTACGATGACAGAAAGCACTTCACCACCAAGATTGACATATTAATCCTATAACTATTGCAATTGTATAATTGGATTGACGAACTGTGGCTCTATGGGATGATTACAACAATGATCATTGTTTTATTTCCTTAACAAGTTCCAAACTGATCAACCCTTTTACATTTGAATTATAAAAATATATAGGGTAGAGTCTCCCCAAGGCTCAGGAGGTCAAAATCAACAACTAGCCAAAAATAGAAACAAATCCCTAAAGATTTTGAACTGTCTGGCATGAAACATGGGTCGGATTGCTGAAAATAGGGGTCAACTCAGACATTCGTATCTCCCAAAATATGACATATGTGTGAAAAATTAAAGAGGTTATTGTAGATGAGTTTGTCCTGATAATAAACCTCTTTTGGTTTTCCCAAATTCATCTCCATCTCTCTGAAATAGGCACTACAAAAACATGACAAGATCAAGAAAAATGGAAAACTGAAAAATGGTGCTCAGAGATGGCTTTGATTCTCCCAATCCCTGATACCTGTGAAAAACCTGAGATATTTTTTTGTTCTTCAGCCAGTTGTGAAGAAAAAATTCTCTCGGTTTTTCAAAATTCCTTCTGGTTTGCCCATAATCGCTCTCGGAAAACAAGTGGTCAAAACCATCGAAAATATTTTTTTTTGTTATTTTGGGGAAGGCGGTTTTGGAGGAGGGAGAGTGGTTTTTAGACCCCCCTTGGGGTGGTAAGCCATATTATGGGGGGTTCGAGTTCACCTGATGGTGACAAGTGTCCTCTGGTGGTTTTGTATATCATACCCCCCTTTTGGTTGAGTGACGTAAGGGGGGGGGTTCGATATATGGGGAAATATGTGTGGGTTTTAAACTTAGGATGGTTTTAGTTTTATTTTAATTTTTTTTAATTAGTTTTTGTTTTTTTATTTTTGTTTTTCAATTTTTGTTTTTTGTTTCCATTATGTTTTATTTGTTTTATTTTAATGTTTATTAAGTGTTTTTATTTATTTACTTTTTGTTTTATGGGTTTTGTGTTTTATATTGTTTTTATTTTATTTATTATATTATTGTTTCGTTTATGTTTTATATATGTTTATTATATGTATTATTTTTTTTATTTGGTGTTTATTTTATTACGTTTTATTTAATTTTAAGTTAATGTTTAATTCTAATACACTAACCTAATGGCTAACAATTTAATTAATTATTGTTAATTCGTTACAATCCTAGGTTTTAATTAATTATTATTTAATTAGTAATTAACTTATTATTAACAACCCTAACCTAGTTTTTCTAATCTAACTACACTAATCTAATTAAATTAACTTTATTATGACAATTAGTATTAAAAAATGCCACTAACATTTATTAGTGACCTAATATTTTTTATCCTAAGCTTGTTTATTCATGTAGGGACGAAAACGGTGGAGGGGTGAAAAATGGAGGGTGAGGGCATGAAGGGTGCGGCAGGGTGATGAAGGATTGGGTGAAATGGATGGAGGCAGAAAGTGAAATCAACTGAGCCCAATAAGCCATATTTCTTCATCACGAGAGCAATGTCAAATAGATAGTTGAAGAAACAAGTCACCTATGATTATAAGACCCCAACATAGGCTCCACCTGGGGATGACAACTCTTTCAAGAGGTGACAAGAACCATAGAATTTTTTAACATGTATATCAGTGCTTTATCCAATGGGATGATCCCAAAACTTTATTCTGCAACCTATACCTGTTCTGATCTTTCCACTAAAACCAAATCAAACTGAAGACTGAAATTTGAAATTGAATTTATTTTTAAAGGGATGCTCAAAGAGCTGAGCTTATTTACACACTACTACCTACCCTATAGTGCTGAAAATCATGTTGAATCAAATAATACAAAAATGCCAATGAAGCCAGTCAAGTAGATGTTGAAACAAGTGGATTGCTTGACTACTTGTCAACATAATCAAAAGGACATCTTCACCTTTTGTCCACAGAGTGAAAACTACAAAGTGTAATGTCCACTGCTAAAGACATAATTGATCATTTAAGTTGAAAACATATTCCATGTATTCTTCTATGGGATTAGGAAAAACACGACCTATTTCTTGACTTTCGACAAAATTATGGTCATAATTGGGCATGACACATATGCTTTTTACCTCATTATACAGTTCTTGAGATGGCTGCAAATTTTCTAAAGAACTTTGAAATGAGACTCCTGCTGAAACAGACCATGAAAGGGATTGCCTAATCATGTCTATATCATAACGTATTTTAAGTTCATAGCTGGCCAATGAACCATGACTTTGACAACACAAGCCATCCAACACATCAGATATTGGATACTGTAAAAATTGGGATGACTGCTTCATTGGTTCCAACATAAATTTCTGATTTTCTGTGTACTTATCATCCATGACATGATTAAAAAATTTCTTCAAAAAATGAAATGAATTGAAGGTTAATGGTATAGAGTTATAATTCATTAATTCATATTCTATCTCAGGCTATAAGCTTTCATATGGAATTTGAAAATCAATGTAGCTCAAGGGCTACAATTCTAGGTCTAGAACAACTTCTATATCATCAATGACATCTTCAATTGAGTGATCAGAACATTCTTCATCTTTATTATCGACAACTTGTTTATAATTTTCACTCAGAATTTGAAATGAAGAGAAACATAAAGGCATAAATCTTTCACTTACTTTGAGATTTTCTACACTTTCCTCATTGTTGTCATGATTGTTGTGCAAAGGATGATTTTCATATTTGATCTATAACTGAGCTTCCTTCTCCCAACAACATGTTGTTGATTGATTTTAAGAGTCAACCTTCATGTCATCATCATCATATTTATCATATTTGGGTCGATAATTCATGAAAGAAATGTCATCAAACATGCACATCATATCAATTGATTTATCCTCTACAAGCTAATTTGGATTTTCATTTGTGTCCATGTTGTGAATTGAATACATGAAGTAATCCTCTTCTGATATATGATACCAAGGGTGAGATGCAAAGTGTTTGGGTACAATGACCCTTTCTTTCTCTGTAATTAATGGAACATGATTTCTTTGAACATCAATTTCTTCTCTTATGTTAATTCTGTGCAACATTTCTTCCATGGTGCTTGCCAGAATATCTGGCTTCACCTCTTAGGATATCAGATGCTCCTTTTCATTGTTCTTTCTGTCTTATGCCTCCAACTTTGACCTTTTGATAAACAAATGGGCTTCCACACTTATTGCACTATCTTCCATTTCTTTGAGTGTTGTGGTGTTTCTTTCCCTCAACTGAAATACCATCTCTAGATCAAAGGCATCTGGTTAGTGTAAGAGAGCTAAACCAGGAGGTGGTCTTATCTCAGCAGGCATGGAATTGTAAACTTGATTGAATCTGGCTGAAAATTGTTGCACTGTTTCTCATGGTTGTCTTTTCAAGTGATTATATTCTTCCAAAATGAGGAAGGGATTCCTTTTCATCACCCATTGATCCAAGAAAACTTTCACAAATTGATTGAGATCACTGATGGTTGTAGTTGGCAGATCTTTATACCATTTATTAGCTCTACTTTGCAAAGATAAAGAAAAAAGCCTAATACTAAAATCACTTTTTTCCACCTCAAAAAGGTCAAGATAATTTTCAAAACCTTGAATGTGTTTTTCAGTAGTGATGTAGCCATATTCTCCATCAAATCTGTGAATATATTGGAAGTAATTGGCAGGGAAATCATGGAGTATGGGAGGTAAGACAAGAGGGTTGTATATATATCATATTTTTATAGGTGTAGGAGTATGTACAAGGATTGTAACACTAGGATTAACCTCTTGAGGCTCATTAGGTTGAACATGCTCTTCATAAATTTTGGCATTATGATTTGGATCAAGATCATGAGAAGGGGATAAATAATTAAAAATAAAACCTGTCGTATCTTAGATAAACTTCCATCTTAAATACCTGATCTTTTTAGATGGTTTGGTCGTGTTTCAGGTTCTTCCTCCAGTGGAATCTTTGAATTGGAACTAATCTGGAGTTGATTTGGAGTTGATTTGGAGTCGCCAGGTGGATGATTCGGCATTCTTGTGTCTGTTCACTATCCACCATCAGTAATCAGATATGGAACTTGATATGCTTTCTAAGGAAGGATCCCTAGTATGGTCACCACTATGTTAGCACTCTGTAACTGTCCAAGGTTGTGAAGGCAATCACTGAGGTAACATCAAACCACTTGGAGTCCTGGATCTATCCCTCCAAGACTCAGAGAGGGCTCTCTCTATCTGATATAGCTTTGTTTGTTGGGAATCTTAGGCTAGTTATAATAGTACAGGGCTTGGTTTTAGATTGTTGGTTGGAACAGGAAGGAAAGGCCATTGGGTAATGGAGTCAAAGAGGCCAACTTCAATCAAGGTTCAGTTATACAGACAACCCTACAGGGAAAGGTAGGCATTCTTGTTGGATTCTTTTAAGATCAAATGAGATGAAAAGATAGAAAGATATGTGTGGGTCCTCTTAGAAAAGAAGCAATCAAGAATTTCTTTACTTAACTTCAGATGAAGAACATATATATCATCAAAAGAACATAAACATAGTGCACTAGACAAATTATGTTCGTTAACTTCCCTCTAATGATTAGAAAATAAAAACATAATGATCACAATGGAAACAAATTACGATGACATAAAACACTTCACCACCAAGATTGACACATGAATCCTGTAACTGCTGCAATTGTATAATTGGATTGACGAACTGTGGCTCTATGGGTTGATTATAACAATGATCATTGTTTTATTTCTTTAACAGGTTCCAAACTGATCAACCCTTTTACATTTGAATTATAAAAATATATAGGACAGACTCTCCCCCAGGCTTAGGAGGTCAAAATCAACAACTGTCCAAAAATAGAAACAAATCCCTGAAGATTTTGAACTGCCTACCATGAAAGATGGGCCGGACTGCTGAAAATAGGGGTCAACTCAGACATTCGTATCTCCAAAAATATGATAGATGTGTAAATAATGAAAGAGGTTATTGTATATGAGTCCTTCTTGAGAAAAAACCTCTTTCGGTTTTCCCAAATTCATCTCCATCTCTTTGAAACAGCCACTGTAAAAACATGACAACATCAGGAAAAATGAAAAACTGAAAAATGGTGCTCAAAGATGGCTTTGATTCTCCCGATCTATGATACCTGTGCAAAACCTAAGAGAGGTTTTTGTTCTTAATCCAGTTTTGGAGAAAAATGTCTCTTGTTTTTTCAAAATTCCTTTTGGTTTTCCCAGAATCTCTCTCGAAAAACAGGTGGTCAAAACTGGCGAAAACAATTATTTTTGTTATTTTGGGGAAGGCGGTTTTGGAGGAG
>ML780692.1:929439-943369 GCA_009831015.1 Picea engelmannii | reverse complement strand
ACGATTATGTGTGGGAGCTTGCACCAGGGTGTAAGTCTGTTAAGCAGGTCGTCAATGTAACTTTTCCACCTTAGCCCCGCCCCTTCTCATCTCGTTGTTGTGACGTTGGATTTCATCACCAACTAGTGGCTTCAAAATTAGAAGGTATTGTTTGCTTGGTGATTGCTTCCTAGATTTTGTTTGCTAGCGAGTGTTGTTTGTTTCTCAAAGTTGACCATAGGAGTTTTTTCGCAGAGTTTGTCACTTGTTTACAATTTCTCCCCCATGACGTTCTCGTAGAATGCAAGGTTTATCTCCAGAGCATCTGGACGATTCTCAACCCTCACCTACTGGTACACCTGAGGGTTCTTCCCATCAGACTGAAGTCCCGGTGGTTACTCCACCACACGGGGAAACCAGTGACGTTCCAGTTGTCACCGCACCGCCTCCATAGGTAGAATGAGCTGTCTCTCTAGAATATTTTTGAATTACCAATACTAGAGAGGACTATCGCATTCGCCGTGGTGAACGACCCTTTGTGCGATTGACTCCTTCTGAAGAAAATGTTGTTACATCTTTTGAATCAACTGTTGGGCCTTCTCACGGTGTAGTAGGCCAAGATCCTTTTTGGTCCGGTGATTTTCGCTGAGTCCTTTTTGGAACTGAGTCACCCCCTATCTATGAAATTAACCCTTCCGTTCCTTCTGAGACAGAAACTGCACCCGAGACTACTACTTACCACTTTGTTCTCCCTCTTGAGATGGCTCATCTCGCAAATACTACGAGTGTCCAAACCGAAATTACTGCAACTACTCTTGCTCCTATCAATACCCAGCGAATTCCTGATGTCGTCCCGACATTACCACCTGGTTACCATGCGCTGAATGCTTTGTTGAATGCTTCCAATACAATGCCTCTACAAACCCCAGCCGGTTCTCCAAGTGGTCCTCCTTTTCCTGGGCATCCTATTCCCGGTTTCATTTCGACACTCCCTCAGTTTCCTTCTGGTAATCCTAACTCTAGTGGTACTATCCCAACTGTTGCACCAAACCCGCAGATTCCTGTTGGTGGACAGGGTGGTATGGTTCCTTTTCCTTTTCCCGGACACAACACAGTTACTACGCAACCTACGGTTGGCACACAACTTCCGGGTAGAACTATACCTACAGTAGGGGGACCGACCTCACCTTTTGGACAAAATATACCTCCTGAATTGGCCTAGTATTGGAATCAACTTCTACAGAACTTTCCTCAAAATGTTGGGGGGCAGCAAACTGTCCCTGCACTGGGCCAACCTTATCCGGGGGTAACTAATCCTATTTGGGGTTCGGGTCAGACTACTCAACCCCAGGTCCCTACTCAAACTCAAGGATACAATCCTTGGGGTTACTATCCTATCCGGCCTCCACCGAATCATCCAGGGCCTTCCCTCTATGGACAGTCTTCTTACGGTCCTACTGGTTTGCCAACAGGGATTCTCCCCCAAATCCATCAGTACCCGCAAGTAAACCGACAGTTGCCTTTCCTTGCTACTTTGGATTTGCCATATTTGTCTAGGATTCTAAATGATCCTATTCGTCACTCTGCTCAATGGCTTGCTATTCCTGCTAAGCTTCCATCGGACATTCTGAAATTCGATGGCAAGATGGGAGAGGACCCAAATAACCATGTCATGACCTTTCATTTGTGGTGTTCGTCCAACTCGCTGATGGATGACTCCACTCGTCTACGTCTTTGTCAATGAACCCTTACCGGTTCGGCTGTGAAGTGGTATATTGAATTGCCACGAGGTTTCTTTTCTAATTTCAACACCTTAGCTATGGATTTTCTCACACATTACCAGTTACCGATCCGTTACGATACTAGGACCGAGATATTGACTTCTTTTAAACAAACTAAAGGTACTCACATCTTGGATCATATACATGAGTGGAGATGGAGACAACATCTCATCAAACTTGAACTCCCTGATCAATTACTGGCAGAATGGTTTATGAAATCCTTCGTGAACAAAATTGGTAAAGACATTTCTATGGGTGGTGTTGTTATAGAAGAGAAGGCTATAAGTCGTACTCAGTATCTTGATCTCATTTATTCGCAAACGAGAACACTCTACGATTTACTCCCTGAACTACCTCGTCCTGGTACTTCCAGCACTTCAACTGCTCCAGGTGCCTCGCATGCAGCTGATGGTGTGATTGGTACTGCTCATAGCCACTCACATTTTGTTTCAACTACAACCCCTAAATCCAATTCTTCTAATGTTCAAAGTGCTCCGTCTCCTGCTCCTCCTGCCGGTAAAACCTCTGAGGTAAACGTTGTTCAATCTACGCTGACCGGTAAAAATAAATCAAAGAAAGGGAGAGGCAAGAATAAGGAGAGTAAAAATAATAATCAAAATGAGCAAACTAAAACCCCTCCTGTTGAAGATCGGGATAAGCACAAACCACACTACCCTTGCCTTATCTGTGGTGACGATCACTACACGAAGGATTGTCCTAGACGTGCCAAGGTTAATAAGTTCCTTCAAGGAATGCCCAAACCCTCCATGCAGGCAGTATTGTCTCAACCCTTCCTGTCTCAACAACAGGCCTCCTTGGTCATTCATGACCAACCATCTACTTCTACGACATCATATGTTTTGATGTGCACCGGTGATTCTAAGAACAATGACGTTGCCATCGCAACTAGAGCCAATGACTACTCTCCTTCTAAGGAGAAGGTTGACGATTTACCTCCTGATTTGGCACAACCCTCTCTACCGAATCCACCTACGAACAGTCCTCTTCATCTCGAACAACCGAGCCTTGATATAGTACTACGACCCTCGAAAGGTGTCGTTAAGAAATCGACATTCAATCCTCATGCTCGTGCGGCCCAAAACTATAGCATTGTAGAAGATCTAGCCCAAGCACCTTCAGCGATGTCTGCCCTTGAAGTCCTTCAATCTTGTCCTGCGTAACGAAGGGCTCTGTTGAAAGCTATAGGTGGAATTGATCCTACAAATACGAATTTGATAGTCTTTGACTTGGAAGACCATATTCCAAGGTTACCCCCACAACTTGCATTTCAGATACAAGTTATTGTCGCCGACATGAACATCTGTCGAACTGTTATTGATGAGGGTGCCTCTACGTGTGTAATGTCTTTTACTTGTTGGAAAGCCATTGGCTCTCCTCCGTTAACTGAATCACAAAATACTTTGAAAGCCTTCAATGGCTCGGGTTTTAAGCCTTATGGTGTTCTTCCCTCGTTGCCTGTTACTCTCGAAGGTAAGACCGTCCAAGTTGAATTGGAAGTTTTCGATGCTCCCCTAGATTATAATCATCTTCTTGGTCGTAGCTGGGTAGATTCTATGCGCGCTGTTGTGTCAACACTTTTCCATGTAGTCCATTTTCCTCACCAAGGAAAAGTCATTATGGTTGATCAACTTTCCTTCTTTAATTCCGATACTCACAGGGGCAACGTGTCGTTTATAGCTAAAACCCCACCGGGTTATGAGAATGTTGGAGTCGGTCTTTTAAAAGATTCTTCATTAATGGGTTCTTTTCCCATACCACCACCACCCGATATTCTACGCCCATCAGTTGCTTCTATTAATATGATCTCTGTTGTTCCTCATGAACTTTCGGTGTCTTTTGACCCTTGGATAGTCCCTGATCCAGGAGATCATGCTCGTTTCGGAGACATCATGTCGTTAAGTCCGGTTGAGTCTACTTATCAAGACATTCAATCGGCAACACCTTCTACACCCTCTCTGGAGGAGTTGTCTCCCGATCCTTTCCGTGTCATCTTTCCCACTGACAAGGTGATCATGTCTGTCATGGATGACACACCTTGGGACGATGGGCATCATCGTTCCATATTGTTTCTGGAACAACACACTCTGGAGAACTACCAGCGGATTTCGACTTCGTCGACCGTAGTTGTCATATCGACTGTTCCCGGATCTACACATGATGTGTTTGCAGAAGGGAACCTCATTAATATTTCTCCCACGATACCCATTAATATTTCAGTTAAACCTGGGATAGTTGAAAATGTTCACATTGGAGCTTCGTGTTCTCTAGAGGAAATTGTCACCTATACTGCTTTGTTCAAAGAATTTCGTGATATCTTTGCCTGGAGTTATGAAGAGATGCCAGGTATCGACCTTGCTATTTTTTTCCATGAGATAAAAACATACCTCGGAGCTAAACCAGTCCGGCAGCGCCTCCGTCCTGTCCATCCATGTAAAGTGGCAGCTATCAAACTCGAAGTTGAAAAACTTCTCAAAGCCGGTTTTATTTATCCCGTGGCTCTGACAGAATGGGTTTCCAACCCTGTACCGATTGATAAGAAAGGTGGTAGTATACGTGTTTGTGTCAATTATTGGGATATTAACAAAGCGTTTCCAAAGGACAACTTTCCGACCCCTTTCGTTGACCAGATCGTCGATGACTGTGCCAGTAGTGAAATCTTTTCTCTCATGGATGGATTCTCCGGCTATAATCAAATTAACATCACTCCTGAGGACCAACGTAAAACTGCTTTTATTTTTCCTTGGGGTACTTTCGCCTATAGGAAACTTCCCTTCGATCTTAAAAATGCAGGTGCTACATTTCAGCGTGCTATGTCTTATGCGTTTCACAATATAAAGCATATCATTCAACCTTATTTGGATGATTTTCCAGCTCATTCTTTACGCCGAGTCGATCACCCCAATCATCTCCGAGCAATTTTCATTCATTTTCGATTCTATCGCATTCGTCTAAACCCTCATAAATGTGTCTTTTGCGTAGAGTCCGACCGTCTTCTCGGTTTCATTGTTTCATGTCAGGGGATCCGAGTAGATCCTATTAAGGTTGAGGCGATTCTTAATCTCCCTCCTCCTTCTTCACTGCGCTAGTTACAAAGTTTGCAGGGGAAAGTGAACTTTCTTCGTCGTTTCATCCCTAATTACATCGAGATTACTCGTGGTTTTACACGTCTTCTAAAGAAAGGTTTAAAGTTTGTCTGGGATAAGGTTGCCAATAACGCTTTTGAAGCTTTAAAGTTGTCCCTCACGAAAGCTCCTCTTCTTTTCCCTCCTGATTATAGTCGGGATTACTTTCTTTATCTAGCTGCTTCTGAGTATACTATCGGCATGGTCCTCATTCAGGAGGATGATGCACACGATGAACATGTTATATATTACTTGAGTCGAAGTCTAACTTCAACGAAAATCAAGTACCAACATGTTGAAAAACTAGCTTTGGTTGTTGTACAAGCGGTTCAACGTTTTCACCATTATATTCTCTCCAGGAAAACTACAGTGATTTCACATTGTAACCCCATGCAACATATTTTGACACATCAATTGCTGGGGGGAAAGTACTCCAAGGGGATTTTCATTCTCCAGGAGTTCGACTTGGAATTCGATCATGCCACATCGAAGAAATACTTAGTTTTTGCTGAGTTAATTTGTGATTTTCCCCACTCTGCCACAGAAAAGGTAGCAGTCGATTCGTTACCCGACGAATCACTTTTCCTTATCAGTACTGACGATATTTGGTATGGATATATCATTATATATCTCCAAACTCAAACTTTCCGGCCTGCTTTGTCTAGCATCAGACGTCGTCGTGTCCGTTATCAAGCACGTCATTATATTATCCTCGGCGATACTCTTTACCGTCGAGGCATTGACTCTGTCTTTCGACGTTGTTTGAATTTTGACGAAGCCAAGAAAGCTTTGAATGACTGCCATTCTGGAGCATGTGGTGGTCATATGTCTGGGTATGCTACTGCCCAAAAAATATTGCGTGCAGGATATTTTTGCCTTCCTTGTTCAATGACTGCATTACTGTTGTTCAGAAGTGTCATGCGTGCCAGACCTATAATCAGAAAATTCGATCCCATCCTGCTCCCCTTCATCCTGTGGTCTCAGTAGGTCCTTTTGCAAAATGGGGCATTGATTTCATGACATGTCACCCTCACTCGGCCGGGGGGCATGGTTATATTATTGTAGCTGTTGATTATTTTACTAAGTGGGTCGAGGCGATGCCAACATTCGATAATACTGGAAAGACTGCAACGTTATTTATTTTCAACCATGTCATCACTCGTTTTGGTGTTCCTCAGGCTATCGTTACCGATCACGGTAGTCATTTTAGGAGTTATATGATGTATGAACTTACGGAGAAGTTGGGTCTTCGTCATGATAGCTCAACACCCTATTATCCGCAGGCTAATGGTCAGGTCGAAGCAATTAATAAAGTTCTTATAACTATGATTCGACGGATGATAGGAATACATAAAACTAGCTGGCACATGATGTTGTTCTTAGCATTGTGGGCATATCGGACATCTGTTAAATCCTCTATGGGATTTACACCCTTTCGATTAGTTTATGGCATGGAAGCCATTCTGCCAATAGAATGTGAAATACCTTCTTTGAAGCTAGTTGTAGAACTCTTACCCAATACTTCTACTGAAGAGGAACGTCTGTTGTATCTGATACGATTAGACGAGACTCGCCGTGACGCTACTCTTGTAATAGAAGCCCAGAAGAAACATGTTAAGGCACAGTATGACAAGCATGTCAAGCCTCGTGTTTTCTCTGAAGGAGATCTCGTTCTTCTATATGAACAAGATAAAGATGTCTTAGGAGCTGGGAAATTCAAACCAATGTGGCGTGGGCCTTACATTGTTAGCAAAGTTTTGGAAAAAGGAGCATATGAGCTAGTTGATTATGATGGTATAACTTTGAGTGAACCCAAAAATGGGTTGTACTTGAAGAATTACTATGCATAAGTTATTTGTGCAAAAGTACTTGTATTTTTATGTATCATACTGTGTGTGTGTGTTACTTTAGTTTGCTTTTGACGTTATCTGGTCTCTGCCCTTACGTGAGGTTGTGATTGATTTCCATATGTCGGAGTATTCGCTACCTTATATTGGCTTCGCTGATGGTGCTAGCCGTAGTACTCAGAACCTAGCTTCCGCTGCATGGGCAATCTATGCCCCAACAAACGAGCTTATATCTTTACGAGGTGTATGTCTTGGCCGAGCAACCAACAACATCGCAGAGTATAGCACCGTTATTGAATTATTGGTTGATGCTATCTCTCTCGAAATTTGTCACTTAGTTGTGCGACTTGACTTGCAGCTTGTAGTACTACATCTAAGTAATGTCTACTCTATTCGAAGTCCTACTTTATTAAGGGTATATTTGCAGATTCGCCTCTTGGAACAACATTTTGATCACATTGAGTATCAACATATTCCTAGATGTATTAATACATTAACAGATGCTTTAGCTAATTATGTATTGGACAGACATTTAAATCATTTATAAATCAAACACATTACAATTCACACAATGTAAAGTAAACCAGTAGAAGCCATCTGTATATATATAACAATCAAAAGAGTTTGTTTTTACAAAATGTTTTTTCGAAGACCAAAATATCAAAAATTAAAGCTCATAGCTTCTACATAATGACGTCACAGATGACGTTCACGATAACACACTAATTTACTAGCAACTCTACGGAGCATTCGACCCATAGATGCGAAAACCCCCACAGTGTGACGCTGATCGCGTCGTGGAATCTCTTCCAGAGTCATATCTGGAATGTCTGCCATAAGACCCTCTAAATTTTGCTCCACAGTCAGATAATCCTCGGCGTACTGTGGTACTGCTATGGCTGCCTCTCCTCATCGTTGGATGGGAGAACTGCCAGCAGGTCTATATGGTCCAACATCTGTGTTATTAACAAGTATTTGGTGTTAGTCTTTGGGTAAACCTATAAAAAAAAAACATTTAAATATGACTAAAAACTCAAAAACATTTTAAAAACCAAAAATTTGTGTACTTCTTACGGAGGTCTCCCCATTGAGCGTCCTCAGGTAGTCCTAAATATGGATCTCCTCGGAAATCCAGCCCGGCATATGCGTAGTCGTCCACCATTAGCATCTGGTTCTATAACCAGTTGAAGAAAATATTGTCATATCTGACGATAGGTCCTGCCACATGTCGAGCCATGAGCCGACACCAACGTAACATCCTCGGATCCCTAGGACCCGAAAAGTGCCACTCAGCCTGTAGTCTCAGCACAAGAACCCTCTCTAAGAAGAAGGACACTAACAAAGACCCATATCCAAACTGTTTCAGATCTCCACACCTGCACTTAGTCAACTGTTTTTTGATATTGCGTAATACTGCATCAGCCCAATTAAATACTCGGGGCTCAGTACACTCAATGGCGTACTGGAAATAGCTCTGCAAAGCCATATGTGGAGAGGCACTTCCAGCCATCCAAGCAATGGTAAAGAGAATAGTGCAAAGAGTTAAGTCATTTACTTCCTAGATTGCCACTTTCCCTTTCTTTCTTTCGGCCTCAGGTATGCAGTACTGGTTGCAATATTCACTCATTTTTAAACCCCCTGCTCTGTTGTCGATCAGACTGACATAGGACCCACGCCTAGATAATCCAGTCAAGAAATATATGTCCTCGATGTCAATAGTCAAGGTATGAGCTCCCACGATGAAAACTTGCTGGTCCGGATCCCACATTCGGACTAGGTACTCCAGTAATCGAACTTGGGCTCTCATGCCCGGGATACGGAAGTATTTTAAGAGACCACAGTCTCTTAGTGCAGCTATGGTGGGAGGATGGTTTTCGGCATTAGCGTTATCCTCCTCGTTCTCTCGTTCCTGCCACTCTAGCACCATGGTTGTAGCTATTTACCTGCATAAGAAACATACAAACATGGTTAATGATCTTATTCATGCAATAAAAATTTTCTATTGGCTAAACATTGCATAAATTTTTGAGTTCTGTGTTGTTTGCAGGTGACCTACTATGCACAGTGCGAACTTCTCGTAGGCGGCTTAAGGCCCACCTGCGAGAATGAGTCATTCTCGCAGGTCCCATATGGGCCACCTGCGAGAATGCCTCCACGCAAAAAGGGTTCAAAAAACTAACTTAAAACGAAACTTTTAACCAATGAAATCATAATTTTGAACCATGAAAAGATCAGGAATGGAGAACTTACCAAAATGCTGCTGACGGCTCGTCAAATGATCACTCGTAGCTCCTAGAAATAGGCACCGAATGTAGAGGGTAAAATGAGGGTTTTTGAACTCAATGGTAAAAGTGTGAAATAATATGGTAAATTTTGTTATTGACTCATTTTAATTACTTTCTACTATATCAAATGTGGGTTTTTTATGTTTGTTTATTATTTAAACCTAATCACTAATGTGAAAATGAGTGAAATGACTTGTAGGTGCGAAACATGGATGATTATGGACAGGCTTTTTACCTGGTGTGGTGTGATTTTGATTGCTTGTTATGGTTTTGACATAAAACCTCGAGCACCTTTTGTCCGTTCTTGCGCTTGTAAAAAACATAAGAACGTGACCGAGTGTCGTTTTATCACTTTTTCGGGATAGCTGTGGTTATACGAAAAAGAAACCCCCTGGAGTTTTCTTTGAGCTCTTTTCAGACTCTCTAAACATGAAAAGATTGCCGAGCGATCTTGCTATTTTCATGCTCGCTAAATTATTTGAAGTATGCATCTTTCGAGCGATAGTTTAACCCTTTTTTGGTCTCATTGGACTACTGTACGAAAAAGGAACTGAGAGAGTTCTCTTTTAAGTTTTTTTCCAAACTCTATAATCTTGAAAA
This sequence comes from Picea engelmannii, assembly GCA_009831015.1. NCBI lineage: Eukaryota > Viridiplantae > Streptophyta > Pinopsida > Pinales > Pinaceae > Picea > Picea engelmannii. The sequence continues at coordinate 933,734 of ML780692.1, read as the reverse complement.
ACCTTCGAGTTTGCTATCTTTGGACTCGTTAAACAAACATTGACAGACCCATAATGGGACTGAACCACTCCTTCCTAGGGTTCGTTAAAAATACTCTGAGGGACTCGTCCGAAGGATGAGATTATATCAACAAGCATATGTGATCCTCTTCAAGCTTGCGTAAAAATAAAGAGGTACTTGCCAAAAATGGTGGGGGAAAATTTGGGAAAGGGATATGTTTCATCTTTGTATTGATTGGCAGTAAGTGTCGCTCTTGAACATGACACCCCCTATTCATCATTCGAAGCCGGTTTGGGAAATCCATTTGTCTCTCATTCGATTTGATAACAAGGACTTTTCATGTGTCGTCTTTGAGTCAATGCTGCCAAATTATTGGTCGTGTCATTCATATGTTCAAGAGCAGTCCGTTTGAAAACCTCTATTGAGTCAGCCATCTGCAGTTATCCATTCATTCCGTGTCGGCCTTCCCTGTGTCCAAAGTCCAATTGCCACATACTCTGTTTCACTTTCAAACTCAGTTACTCATTTCGTGTCATTGATGGGGGATACATCAAGGCCCTCCTGTGACGGGTCTCATTCCGTCGACTTCAGCACATTATCTGGAATTGAGGCTTAGAAATTATTCAGTACCTTGGATCTTGCATGCATCAATGGCAAGTTTCATCGCTTTCGACAGTGGGTTTACATCATTGACCCCTGATCGAAAGATTCCGTCGAGTGTTCAACATCAACTCATTTATTCACAATTGATGGATTGTACTATAGTACCTTGGGAGTCATTGACATAAATGGTGATTTCCCTCGCACTTGTTAACGGTTACATCAATGACCGGTAATCAAGTGGTTTCTACCATGTTTGACTTCGACACATGTAATCACGTGGTTAGATTCGTACTTTGGGCGATGAGATTGAAGACCCTGGATATTATCTTTGTGATCTAGGTTGCGATGGAGTATGTATAATTTGTGACACATAGATCCACTGTGTATGTTTCGTGGCTATGTCGTCTTGCTTTAAAACTTTGTCGCATAGATCCACAGTGTATTCCGGTGGCTATGCTATATTGTGATGGCATGGATCCACAGTGTATGATTGGTGGCCATGACCTTGGTTTATGATGTCATCAGTCTGTGATCTGAGTTGGGAATGCCTACCTCAGAAATTGGTATACAAGATATTTTGTCGATGCTTGGATGTTTGCAGGTTTCCGATTAGATGTGCTCTTGGTTCTTGACACACACATGCAGCTTACAAAGTCTATCGACTATCACTGGTTCCACTCTCAGACTTTGGGGGGCATTCTGTTATCCACAATTTTGGTCATCGTGATGATGTTATGATGATGGAAAATCAAGCTCTTCACTAGGAACACTTTCCTGAGAAAAGTTACATTTGTCTGCTTCCAGAAATCATACTTTTAAAGAAGGTTCGCAGGCTACCTATTTATTTGCCTGCGAGAATGCTTGATTCCCGTGGCTGCATTAAGATGGAGTGCGAGGGGTTCGCACTGTACCTAAATCTCAGGGTGCAAACATCTTCCAAAGGAAGGAAAAAGATAAATTCTCGAACCTTCTAGAAGGGAATCTTCTAGAAGGATGAGTTGGCTTTCGAATGGTTATTCAGGTGTTGTCATTCCAGATATCTTGGGATCATTCCTATCCAAGTAACTAATCTATTTTCTCCTATATATTGAGGGGAATGCTTATGGAAAAGGTTAGAAGAAAACTAGCAAGAGATTGATTGGAGAACTAGTGTAAGATTTTATGAAGGATTGATGCTACAGTAGTTAGAGACACCAGCAAGGTCATCAAAAGTGGTTGATTTTCTTCATGCATGAGCAAGTGTGTGTGTCAGAGCTAGGAGCCATCGAAAGGAGATCTACAACATCAAGGCTCAGGTTGTAAGTTTCACTTTCAATCAATATAATACAGTAATATGTCCCTTTCCCATAAAGATGATGTCACTTTATTACATAACTCCTTGATCATATGTATAGATTAGCTATTGAATATATTGATCTGCCTTTACTTCGATTGGTTTGTATTGTTGTGATCTGAACGGTATGAGAGCATTGGAGCAAATCTTGGAACAACAAAGACCCAAGGAAGTGTTCATAAGGTATGTTCATAATCCTTGCCTCTTAGTTCGTTCAATAGTCTAGATCTAGGGAAAGTGTATTATTATGTCCTGTTTTGTTCTAGATCTAGGTGGATCTAGGGAGATTGGTTTGTGTCCGCACTCAGGGATTTATCCTGAAACAACTTTGATCTAAAAATGATAGATTGATCTAAGTAAAATACTGATCTAGAAGTAGAATAAGGTTTACTCTATGGATCTGATATAGATCAGATCTAAACAAGATTGGAATAGATCTCAAACATATTAAACTTCAAGTTAAATAAAGAGTTGGTCCAATGAACAAATTAGTAAGTCACTTACCTTGGAGACTTACGTTTGAAGCAGACACAGTCACACATTAGAGGTGCAATGCCATTTGTGTTTATGCTCAGAAAAAATTCAGGATCATAGATCTATCATCTAGGTTAGATCTCTTGCCAAGAGATGAATAAAATTTCTTGCCACCAAGAGAAGAAATCACTTAAAACCACCACACAGAAATTTATGTAATGAAACTCTTACACACACAGAAATTCCAATGGCCCAAACCCTCATATAAAGAATGGTTGTAAATCAAAGAATAGGAATAGATCAGAGCTTGAGAGACCATGGTAGGGGTTAGATTTGTGCTTGAGAGGTCATGGCCCAATGTGCGGGACCAAATCTACACTAGGGAGGCCACGATTCAAGAAAGGAAATAGATTTGTGCTAGAGAGAGGTGACGGCAGCTTCACACAGGTCACAACAACATCAAAATAGCCCTGCAACAACCCTTTACACATTCCACACAAGAGGCACACAAGTTGTAAAGATCAGGAGGCCGAAAAACTTGGAGTATTGTACTGTTACACCACTCAGCCACTGTTGCAAAGGAGAGCCGCAACACACTAGAGGAGATCCTCTCACCTTTTGGAGGATAATATAATACCACAATATAATTTGTTAAAGGTAGGGGGGTAGGCCTCTATTTATACTTTTAGGCTAGGGTACAATAAGGGTAATAATAATTAAAATAATTATTAAAAATAACATGTTTAAATTAATATAAATATTGATTGAAACATGTTATAATTAAAACATTTTAATTAATATTTTACATTAACCCTTAAGACAAAAACAAAACCCCAAACAAACACAAGCAAGGGTAAAGGGGGTTTTAGGTGGGGTTACATGGTGGCAATACTTGTCCATTCATTTTCAAGGTGACCTTATTAACTTTATCATCATTGCATATGGGATACATCCCTCATGTGGTCATGCCCACCTTCAAGGAGAGTCATACACCAACACACACCTGATCAAGGACCAGGTTGCCCCAGAACAATTCTGGGGTCTTATCCACCAAGGTACAAGACCAAGGATCAACCCATGCCCCAGGCATGGGTACCCTGGAACATATCCAGGGGCCCTAGACATATCTAGGGACTTTAACTGCTTGGTCCCAGACCAAGAACCCCAGTCATATACTGGGGGCCCTCTCAAGGGTCTTTACTACTTGGTCCAAGACCAAGAACCCCAATCATATACTGGGGGCCCTCTCAGGGGTCTTTACTGATTGGTACCAGACCAAGAACTCCAGTCATATCCTAGGGTCCCTAACAAGGGTCTTTTTCCATGGCACTGACTGTTTGGTCCCAGACCAAGTACCCCAAGAGTGCACTGGGGGCCCTAGATATCGGCTAGGGTCTTTGCCATCCTCATGGAGAATGGCTCTTGCAGATTCTTTAAATTCAACACTCCCTCTCAGCAAGAGAGGCGTTCTCAGCTACACTAGGATTGTCACAAAAGTATACAAACTTTGTCAGAGATAGTGGCTTGTTGCACCTTGATCTATATGATGAAGCCTTGTTTCCTCAAATTCCCTCTTAAGATTTAGTTAAATTGTCAGGTCAAGTGTGAGAATCTTGGAACAGAGGGTCTATAGAAATTAACCAATACCAACAAAATTTGAAGTTCTATGATATTATTTATCATAGACCAATAGAGAATCACTACCAACTTATCAAAATCAACTCGGATTCCTTCCTGGATAGTTTCAAACCCAATGTAACCAATGGATGGCATTGAAAACAAACACTTGGAAAGGTTTACCTACAACTTATACAACAAAGAGTGTGCAACACCTAGTACAAATGTTGAATATGCTCATCTCATGATTTGTTGAAAATCAATATTT
>ML780692.1:867869-884789 GCA_009831015.1 Picea engelmannii | reverse complement strand
AACAACATGATGTATACTATCCATCCATGGGTGTTGTATCTTCATGTTCATTTTCCTTCATGTCCAAATAACTTCATCAATCTTCTGGTCCAAAACCCATGACTAGGGTTGACATCAATGACAACAACCAATCTTCCAACAATGCCTGTGCGATCAACCACAAGGCATTCACTCCACAGCTGACCAACAAATATGATCAGGTTTTTTTCTTTAATTCAGAGTTTCGGATTTCACGATTTCGCGAATTCTGATGGTGAGCTCCTTGTCTCTTCAACCTCCAAAACTCAAAACGTCAACGAGGCTTGAATCCTTCAATGCCTCGAACACAGGCCTCTTGTTGCTCACAAATTTCAGCTTTTCGGGGCTTGAGCGAACAACCTACAATTTTTCCTCTTTCCTTATGATTTCCCGAAATCTGAAATTTCCCTTTGGCGAGGTCAATGGCCTTTCGAAACTTTCGTCGAACCTTGACCACCTCCTTTAGAATCTGTCACGTATCCTCTGACTAACCCTTGGGACCCTCTTTTCAGCTTTTCACTCTTCATGATTTCGAGAGTTGCATGACCATGCAACTCTACCCCTCGAGTCCCAGAATCCTGAAACCCAATTGGGCCCCAATGCTATTTCCCCTCAATCTTTCGGGAACTTTTCTCTTTTTCTTTTTGAGATTTCGTGACTCGTGAAAATCCACAACAAAAAGGTTCCTTACCTCCTGAAATGTCGATCTCTGAATTCTCAAAGCTTCACCTCCCATGGTATCTACGGTTGAGATTTTCCACTATCCGATGGCTCTGGGTCTTTTGTCTTTTCACGAACTGGGAGTTGGAAACTCTCGATTCCAAAAATCGCAGCCTCCTCTACTTCCCGACACTCGATATGCCGAAATGACGAAATTCACTATGAAGACTTGTCATGTTTTGCGACTTTGGGATCTTCAACACCAAGTGTCTTGGCTCCTTGTCATCGAAATTCCCAATGTGTCGAACCCCGAATTACCGAAATGCCAAAATTCCACCGTTCAACTTCACACGCGAAAATCCCTTTCACTCTTCGGGGGTTAGAGTGACCAAGGATTTTGTCTTTCACTCTGGACTTACGAATCCCGAAATGATGAAATGATCTAATGGCTCAACTGACCACGATCAATGGTCCTTGTTGATTCACATCACCTCAGTGGTGGATTCATCCAACTCCTAACCACCTACCAGCTCCACTAGATCCTACGGTCCCTGCGATTTCGCAAATTCTCCACGGAGAATTCTATCCACCCGATTCACTCCTCAATGACTTCTGTGAAACGAACCAGTGTTCTCCCTCCTGAACTTGACTTATGCGAGATGTTTTTCGAATTTCATCTCCCTGTCTTCCTTTGAACACTTCAATGGTACTAACCCTCCTGAGCTTTCTCTGGTAAAACCAAACATCAAAAGGATTCTTGCGCGCACTCCTTGCGGCAATCTTTCAAATAACCTCTAGTTATTTGAGTTCTTGACTTTGTGCACTCTCTGCAACAACATTCCTTCAACCTTCACCTTATTTTATGACTTCTAAGGCTTCAACTAGCCTGTGCACACCTTGCACGACTCTGTGCTTCACCTGCACTTATGTTGGTTATGAGAGCAATGGTATCCCTCCTAAGCTTTCTGAGGTAAACTTATTGTTGATACTGAGAGGGGGGTGACTCAGTATCAAGTACAATTTAAAACCTTTTTCAACTTATACTTAAACCATTCAACTATATCCAATGAGCAATGAACAACAGTATAATAGTTACACCATAATACACCATGCACAATATATGAGAAATAATCAATAGTTTATTGTTCAAGGGAAGCAATGACTTCCAAAGGTAGCTACAGCTTCCAAATGTAGAGGGAGGGATAAACCTCCAAGAGGAAGATACAATCCTCCAATATCAAGAGAGATTTGAACTCTCCATCCTTGCCCCTTCCTTCCACCCAAGAATATATATGAGATAATAAAACTTTACATTAAATCATCACCATCAACCAATCATCACATAGAACCTGATAAGGCTTCTTGAGACTTCTTCAATTTATGAAATTCTTTAATTCTTGGAGTAATCTGATTCTGTAGATAATATTTCTCAATGTATTCTCTGAAACTCCTCCAATTTTCACTCCTTGAATCCTCCCCAAAAAGAGGTTATAGAAAGAATAGTAGGCTTTATTCAATTATGGTCTGTTCAGAAGACCCAACTTGTACAACATGCCCCGTGCTCAATATTTAACATATGATTTTGAACTCACACACAAGAACCTACAGTCCATTCTCTTTCCAATGGAAGTGGCCCCACTTCATTTGGATTATGTATGAAAAAGTTATGACTGTTTTACCCGGAACACTTGTTTATTAACTAGTTTCAGGACTGGTCACAAACCCTATCTTCCATAGCGTTTATCTCCATAAGTATAGTGATTCAAGAGATGAAACTTTTACTAGAGGTACCTTGATATGTCTTCTCAATACCATAGCGATTTCACCATCTGAATCATTCTAGAAAAAAAAGTTATAGAAAAAATGGTAAGATGACCTGAAAATAACATACCTTAGAACACATCACCAAAAGACTTCATCCTCCCTTGAAATCCGGCCTTCTTATCTTCTTATTACCTCTGAATTTCGACTTGTATCAAATGAATGTATAATGATGTTTATTTATACCATTTATGTCACTTCCTTTTAACATTAGGGCCAACCTGACACTTTCTTATTTTGTAATTCTTTTCTTTAATTATTTCCAGGGCCTACATGTACTTCCTTCTTCAATTCACTTTGTCATCTTGAAAATTCATTTCTCCTCAAGCATGAAGATCCACGTGACGTGCCACATACCACCGAAAATAGCATGATGTATACTATCCATTCATGGTTGTTTTATATGCATGTGCATTATCCTTCATGTCCAAATACCTTTATCATTATTGCGGTCCAAAACCCATGACTAGGGTTGACATCAATGACAACAACCAATCTTCCAACACTTATAACCTTGTCAACGCACACCTTGCGGACGTTTCACTGCACTCCTTGTAGGAACTCTCGGGAAGAGAAACAATTGAAACTCATTCTTCTTCTCTCTTAGACTCCATACATTCAACATGAAATCATACATTCAACACAACATTGAAACAAATGGATAACAGAGAACATAAAACCACTGTAAACATACCATTCAGCAAATGTAAGTAGTAAGCATCATAACACCATGAAAATTGAGTCAAATCTTCATATATTAACTCAAGTTCTCCTATACATGGTTTCTTCTCTACATCTCTCTGCTACAGCTCTTCATCTTATGAAAAATCTCTCTTCTTATGTTCTAATGATACAATAATACAAGGGTGAGGGTGTCTATATCCGTTTTCCCTCCTACGCTTCTAAAACTGTCTAATCTATTAATTCAAATATACCTACTTTCATTAAACAGACTTAATGTCTATTACATCCGACATATGAGAGAAAATTTATTAATATCTGTTTACAGCATCTAGATATAAATGCAAGTATGCCTCCTAGATATTACATTAATGTTCGCTCATTAAACTTTCAAAACATTTCAAAACGTGCGTTGGTTCTTTCCAACTGTCTTTCGCTTTCATGCTCGCTTGGTTGGCTGCTTACGATGCTCCTGCATTAAAACCAGAGGTTTTCACAGAATTTTTTTTTATCGATACACCTAAACTATTATGTTGCACTAGTTTTCTAGCAAAGGCATGCAACCAGATGTTTTGGCAGAATTTTTTTTTATTGATGCACCTAAATTATTATGTTTTATTGGTGCCCTTTAATAACTAAATCATTGGTGATCCATGGCTACAAGTGCATTGGAGCAACAACATGTCAAAAATACATCAGTTCTAAACATTGGTCAAGACACATTGATGATCCACATTGGTCTAGGTGCACTGATGCTTCTATACCAATGTGCACCCAAGTGTAAAAAAACACAAAATACAGTAGTGCTCGACTTTGGTTCCAAAAAATTTGTGCTCCATGACCCATGTGCACTAGAGTGCTAATAGCCCAAAAAGACATCAGTTCTTCACTTCTATATTGGTATATTGTTTCTCCTATTTGGTATGGGTGAACCAATGCTCCTATACGGTGTAGGTGCATCGATGCTCCTCTTTAGGTATGGGTGCACTAGTGATCCTAATACACCAAATCACTAAACAATAATGTCCCTAATGCAAGAGAATAAGAAATAAAAAAATTTATATTGATGTCCACAACATACCAGCAGCACCAAGAAAAGATACACAAAATTAAGTAAGAACTATAGCTTATAGTTTCGTGCTTTTCATCGATTTGGTCACATGTAATTAAGCTTTCCCAAAATGCAACCCTGATTATTACTAGGATACTAGTTCTTTGCTAAATACAATTTCAATTCCCAATGATCATATTTCCCCCTTCCCACCTATAAATAGGAATACAGAACACTAGAATTTCTATGGACCACTCCCCCTCTAAATTCTTCCTTACTACCATCTTAATATGTCAGTGCAATATTTTCCACGGAACAGACAGTGGGACATTTTTCTTCCTACACAAATCCAATAAGGTTATTACCCTCCTATGCATAAATTCCTTCATATACCTCTTTGTTCTGGATTTCACATTGTAAAAACGGGATGCCTGCTTCATTTCATAAATTTTAAGAACTTTGTTATCAAAGGTTGACATATCCACAAACTATGCTAACTGGATGCATAGAATGAAAACGTCTTGTATGTTATTGCCATCTTCATCTCTAGATCAAAGATAGGTTCTAAAATTTATTTTGGGACTCTAAAGTGGAATGGAAGTCACTAAGATCTCTTCTTAAACATAAAACACCATGTCCATGACACAATGAAACGACACAATGAAAATAATGGTAATGCTCTTTGTCATGTGAGACACAATGAAACATGTCACAAGACTTTCAAAGTTGCATATATCATGTCACAAGATTTTGGAAGTTGCATCATTAAGAGAAGTTGAAATTATCATTAAGTGTATAAAAAAATTACATTCACAGATATATACAAGCCATAGAAATAGCCTTGTGTATATTATCAGCTATATAATGTACATCTAATTGTCTTATAAAATTATTACATGACATCATGAATTTATTTTAGTCTTCTTTTTTGCTTTCCAGTGCTTAAGCAAATCATCAATGTCCATGTCTTCTTTTACTGGGTGCTCTTCAGCAGATGATGTTGTTTTAGTCCTTTTACATTGAGTACATTTGGTCTCGTACCCACGACATGGATGCTGCTATGAGGGGCCATCACCTAAAAAAATAAAAAATATTGAATTTATATGGCTAATTTTTAAATAGGGTTGAAGTAGTTCATTATTATTGAAAAAAAACTCTGTAATGTAATTATTTACCTAGTCCTCTAGTCGGCACCATTGGAATGGTTGTCGGCCTGTTCACCTAATCTTCGGGTCGAGGATGATCATCTATGACATTCTCTGTCATTGAAACGTCAAAATTTATAAGTACAAAATTATTAAGTATATGATTAATATATAGACATTTTACCATCGTGGGTCTCTGCATTCACAGAAACATCTTGGGGCTACACCTCACTGGGATGGGCTTGTTGGGGAGCACCATGATCTTCTGGCTACGTTTCACTATCAACGCTTTGTTTTTCAGTACTAATGGTAGGTTTGATAGTGTTGCTCCCCTGATTAAAACAAAGAAAGACATTAAATTATGGATGATATCAAACATTTACGTATTTTATAAGTAACGAAAGGTTAATGTGGACTGGTTTTTATTTACCTTATCCAACAAATTGGATCTTGGGGTCTGCCTCATGCTTTTCCTATGATCAACCACAACTTTATAACCATACTTGTAACCAAGTTGGAGATCTTCCTCCATGGTTCCAGTTCTGAAGTCATCACCCTACATTGCATAAGGGTATGGTTTTTTAATGTTTTTGGCTGCAATTACCTTAAAGTTGTAAGGTGATACAAATAATATTCTTAAGATGTTTGGGTACTTACAATTCATGACTGTAACCTCAAGTAGTTTCCCAGGCCTAGATTGTGTTGGCCATGTTTGGAAATCCTTGCTTTGGTTGCCTTCGAAGTGTCACGCAACCTATCATCAAAATTTTCAAGTATGTTATATATAACAACACTTTTATTTAGATCTAAAGAAAAATAAAGCTAGTATTGAATTCAAAATATCGTAATTTACCTTGGTGTACCAGTTATTTGTTCTCCTGATTTTCTCAAAATCTTCTCTTTTGCATCATCAATGATTTCCTTCCACTCTCTCTGTGGAATTGAGGGAGGATGCTCATACCTAGGATTTCTTACCAAGCTTCGTCTATAAACATCCCGGGTATATTTTAAATATTCACCCGCTGCAAATGTGACCGCTTTTGTATTGAACGTGTCTACACCAAAGAGGCCTTCAAGATAATCCATAAGTTCCTTTTTGAGGTTGGAATTCTGGCAATTCCACCTCATGCGTAAGGTTGCCCCAAAAATAGACAAGGCCTTACTCTCTACGTGCCTATAAAAAAGGTTGTTTCCTACACACAAAAAGAGATGATCATTAATTTAAAATTAAGAATCTAGACAATTTCTGTATGAGGACAACATTAAACGATTAAAATATGATTTAAAACTACCTGGGAGTCTTGATTGTTTTAATTGAAGTCCATTATCGTCGACCAGAAATGTGCATGGAAGGGTCCCCGTGCTTGTCACACGTCTAGCTCCAGGAAATGCATCCATCTCAACCACATCACTATGATCCTCATCTCTGCCACCCTCTCTAGACTCTGATCAAGGTGTGGATGCCTATCGGTGCATGTCATGGCTCCTATCTGCATGAGGTGTGGAAGATGGAGAAGTAAATATTTCTCTAGCAGCTGTATGACCACCCACATCAGGACTCTGTAGTGTCTCTATAGCGCCACTACTACCAACCCTGGGCTGAACAGGCTCCAAATATTTCTTTATAAAAAAGAAAATGTTTTTTCGTGAGATAATGTAAAAGTTAAAGAACAAAGTATCATAATTGAACATATGAGTGCATTAAACAAAAAAAACAAAAAATTATGGCTATTACCTTATATGTGTTAAGTTGTGACATAAGGAGCTTGATCCTTTCTTTGACGTACGAAGTTTGTTCTGGATGATCTAACAAGCTAAATAGTTCCTCGTTAGCTTTAATGATTTTTTTTTTTTAATGAGAGCATCGGATCAGTGCAAGAATAAAATCCCTCCTCATCGGCGGAATCATGATCCACATGGCTTGCTGACTACATATAATTTCAACAAAAACAATGTTATTTCAATAAAATTATATAAGCAAATAATAAAAACAACGTAAAATGAAAGTGGAAATTGATAATCATTTACATGTTCTGCAGTTGGCCCTTTTCCACGATCATTATGCCACATTATAATATAATTAGAACCCCCAAATATTTAAAAAAAAAATTAATGATAACAAAAAAACAATGTTAATGATAATATTTACAACAATGTTAAAGATAATAAAAAAATATAATGCAATAAGTAGAGGTTTCTTAAAGAGGTGTTGCATAAGAACCTGCACACTATTAGTCAATGTTTCTATTCGATTCAAATGGTAATCCACGAATAACTCTTCCTCGGGAGCTATCTTTTTTATTGCACACAAGACTACTCGATTCTCTTCACGTCCCTCAAATATGCAATTTGGTTGTTTGTTTGTTGTCCCAGGTTGTGTGTTGTTTATAAACCCTGCGATATTGTTGGAAGTTTTAGGCCTTCCATCAATATATATAGTAACTCCCCTATTTTTATCCTTGTTTATTAGTTGTATATAATTTGCAGCAAGTGCATATCTTCGCATACTTCACATGTACTGGACTAGCCACATCCAATCGTTATAATTGTAACACGGTCCGACATAGTCCATCAATTCAATTACTGTATTGTATTTTACAATTATTCCATCCATGGAAAATAGCCCCAAGCCATGCAGGGAGGATGGTGCAATGTGATATGTCCTATTGTTGACAACGAAGTCAGCATCTATAGGAGGTAGTTCCTTAGGTACCCATTGCTTCACCAAATGCGTATACTTGAGTGTAAAATCTATGTATCCTATGCTCTCATCATCATAAGAGCATGATCCTCCTTTGGCAAGAAAAAATTTCATGCGTCTACAAAATTTTATTCTAACTTTTTCACCTTTGGTCCTTGTTTTCTTATCATATCTTCTAGATGCAGTCACATTTCCAGCCTCCATTTGTCCTAAGCTTTTCTCACTCGATGAAGAAATATCTGACAGGTACCTATTTGGTTGTACCTTCAGTTGGATGTGCGCATGTTGTTAGTTAGTAGTCCATTATCATATTCACAGTTATAAATAAAAAATTTATATCAGATCCATAGGAATTGAGAAGATTTTTCATTTCAAATATTTCCAATGCAAGAACTTTCTTAGAAACATGGTACCTAGACTTAATCCTTATGCATAATATTTAAGGTTTGGATGCCTTGGTGGGCCTGGGGTTCCATGGATTAAGTTCGTTAGACACTTGACACTTGCTAGAAGCATATTGAATCAGATTTTTTCCTGCATGAGGAATACAACCACATCCACTCTCATGTTTCTCCATGGTAAGATGCATCAAGTCCACAAAGGTACGAGTCTATGATATTTGGATATGATGTGGACTAATGATTAAATGTCTGATGAGATCTGTCTCAGGAATCCTTAAACATGGTTGGCTCATTAAACACAAGGTCCAATTAAATTCCACCACATGGAAATGCAACATCAACATGAATGAACTTGGAAGGACTGGTGGATATGATGTGGACTAATGATTAGATGTCTAACAAGATATGTCTTGGGAATCCTTATAGGATCCATGTCTTGTGTTCTAACACCTCCCATATAAGAAGAGCCATGTCTCGTGCACTAACACCTCCCATATAAGAAAAGCTATGCATCTTTGATATGGATAGAGGAGAAAAGTAGTGAGGGAGCGACCCAAGTCCAGTACTCTTGGTAGAGCCAATGGAACCTCCCTCTAATATTATAATAAATGGGACATATAAAAATGAGTTTCTCTTGCATCTGACTCAATATCTTGCAATTGACACAATTGGCAAATCCTCTCTAACGAGGAATGTGATGATTTACCCAATTGGGAGTTGGTGAGAGCAAACCCTAAACTTGCCAAGAGAAATCCTAAGGATATGCATCCAATGTCTTTGAGTATAGGCAAGTTTGACTATAAGTTCATCCTTCAGTTGTATGAAGTGCTTGAAGTAGAAGGCCATCTTAGGGTTGAGTCCCTTAGGGGGTGTTCAATTGACCTAGATGTATTGTTTGTGGATATCCTCTCTAATCACCTTGTTCAAGGAGCTAGAATGTGACCAGTGGGATCCAGGGAGTATCTATAAGGGGGGAGACAATCAATAGGGATGCCAACAAACTGAAATAACAAAGAGACCTTAGAGGACCAAATTGCCTCATCCTAGAGGGGATTGTAGAGGCAATCTTTTTTGATGAATAAAGATCCAATAAGGGGTATCTCTCCTTCCATGTTGAGGAACCTATTGATTCTTCAAAATTTTGTGTGGGAATACATATTCCCAAATGGCCATGGTGGAAGGATAGGAAGAACTTTGGGATGTTCTAGAATGGGTGATAGCAAAATTTGAAATCAATTTTCCATTGGAAACAAGACTACTTACTTTTCTCTTCATGTTTTGACTTCTATCTTTCTTCAAAAACCAAACTTACAACAACAACTAGAATGTGTTTTGAAGTTGCGTCATGGAGGCAACACTTCAACAAAGTTTGAGATTTAAGTTTACATGGAATTTTTGAATGATTTGTCATTGGATAAACATGTTAGATTCGTTGGAAATGAATATGAGGATATTTTGGAAGAAGGGAATAGGATCAAGAAGGGAATAGGTTTAGCGTGGAAGTGTTTAATTTCCTAACACTCTTGAGATGCCTTTTTCACCTTTAGGTACTTGAGGAGGACTAAACCAAAGATGGCTTGAAATTTGCGACAATATCAAATTTCAGTATGGATTGAAATTTGACATGGTTAGGAAATTTGTGTCCTTAGGTAATAGTGTGTTTCTTTAGTATGAATTAGTATGCATTTGCAGTTAGGAAATCTAACGATCACGATATGTTCTCGACATAGAGTGATCTGGCGGTTCATATTCTTCTCGATATTAACACCCATTGATCCTTGGCTTAACACCTGATTGGTCCATGATCTCTATTTAAAGAGCATGGAGGGTCATTTGTTGATGATTGATTGTGAGAAACTCTCTTGTAAAATCTCTTTGTAATCTTTTTCTTTTTCATTAATAAACTGCTCCAAGTGGCTGCGTTGGCTGGGGCCATGGATGTTTCCCCATAGGGTTTTCACCACGTCAAAACATTGGTGTGTTGATATTTGATCTGGTTGTGTGAGTGGTTAATTAAGGTGTTCATCCTCTGTTGGAATACCTGTGTTGTCGAACAATACATACTATTGACATACTAAAGTTGAATTTTAATGCATGGCATAGTGCACATGCTAAATATATTTTCAACATGAGGCACATCACATTATTTAGAGGATGGATTTCTTGATTTTGTGGAACTCAACCTTACCTTTTAACCAATAGTTCACTTTTTTCACTAGTAGTGCTTTTCACTTTACTTTAGTGCCAATTTTGGCACTAGGAGCACACACAAGTGGAAGGTCATGCATGGCTCTTAATGGGATACACTTTTCCATTCATACTTTACTCAAAAGAACCAAGGGCTATGGGAATATAAATGTATGATGATAGGTGGTCATTTTGAAAATCACTAATTATTACAACCTTAGAGAACATTTTCCACCATTTCAGATCCTCTAGTGAAAAATCATTTAGTCCTCTGAATGTGTAAGTAGATTCATGGATTCACAAATTTTCAAGCTTTGTAACGTCTATGAAACAATTTCATCCTTTCAGATCTTAAATATATCTATCATGCTCTAAGGAGAACTTTTCCATTTGTTGCACTATGTGAAGGTAGATGATAAGCCGAAATGTGGTCTCGAGATGAAATAGGCACCAAACATTTTATGTACAATGCATCGAGGAATAATCCATTTGCATTAAATAAGACGTTGAAGCGGGATTGCCAAGACCCTATCGATGTGAAACTACCATGTATGACCAAGGATAACACTCCAAACCTTAGAGTCATATAAGACAAAAGGTTTAGTGAGCAAATCAAATTGCTTCATCCTGGATGGTAATCAATTTATGGTCAAGTGATATGCTAGTTTTCATATCAAATTTTAGCTTACAGTTCCAAGTATCACCAAAGCTAATTTCTTATTCATTTCTTCTTTTATAAATGTTTGATAGGTAAGACCAAACTCCGAAAACAAAATGTTATTTCCAACAAAGAGTTGGATAGGTAATAAACATGGGAACTTCTTATGTGACATGAAAAAGTTCCTTAAATAAATGGATGGTGCATAAAGTGTTGAATGTGTTTCCATTTATGTCAAAGTTTATGTAGCAAAATGGGATGCAGACAAAGACAAAGAAAACTCAAATTTGAAAATGGTTAGCGAAGATTTTTGAATGAAAAAATGAGGTGACTATCAACATGGCCCGCTGGATTGTCATATCCCCTCCCATTTGACCCCATTGAAGGAGGGACATAGTGGCTTAAGGGGGCTCCCCATAAGCCATAGTCCCCATTAAAGGGGATTCGTTGGGTTTAATGGGAACAAGGAGGGAAACAACGGGCTTTAAGGGGGTCCATTGAGAAAATTAAGGGGTAAAAGATCCCCCAACTTAAGGGGTAAACCACCATTGGGTAAGGGAAAGGGTAAAAGACCCTAACTTGAAGGATAAGTCACCCTAAAACAAGGAAGCAAACCTAAGGAAAAAGTTATATAAAGAGATGGAGGTTCATTTGAAAGACACGAGATTGATCTTTGGAGGACAATATTCTATCTTTGGGAGGCGTTGGCCTCAGTTCTGTAGAGGGTTGTTTAACCTCAACTTTGTTGATTTTCGGTGGGATATACTCACCCTAGCTCAACCTTTTGTTGATCATCCCAACTATCTTCTGTAATCATCATTCCTTGGTTTTTCTATTCCTAGACGGTATTCACTGTGAGGAATTGAGTGTTTGTGCAGGTTAAATCTGTTGCAGTTGTATCCAAGGAAGGTTCATGCCTCAATATAGGCCTTTTGAAGGGGACGAACCCCATTTCAAGACAAATAGAAGAATCTGAACCTTCTTGTTGGTTAAGGAAGACTGAAAAGGGAGGGCCCAACCCTAAGAAGAAGTCTAAAAAAATTGCCCTAAAGTGCTTATGTTTGTTAAGATCATTAAAATAATTCAAGATGGAGCCAAGGGGGTTGGTGGGGGGACTAGCCATGGACAAGAAAATGCCTTCTACTATTGAAAGAAAATCAGATATATCATTGGATAAGTGTCAAGCAAGGAAAGAAGTAAGAGAGGGTAAACAACTCACCATCAATGGGGTCTTTAGAGCAGGGAAGACCTAAAAATTGGTTACAAAATTATCATTATTTCACTAACTTCTAGAGGGGTTGGGGGTTCCCAAAAATAGTTATCCCTCAAATGAATGTTCTCAATTTACCAACCTAATGTTATGATGCTACAAGAAATTTACCAACCTAATGAAGATCTTTGTGTGCATTTAAAACTGTAAAATTCCCACTCAATTATTTTTGGTCTTTTTCTTGGTTTTACTATGTTGGCATTTCGTCAAACAATTTGTCACTGGAATGTTTATAGAGGTTGTTATGAATTTACTCATTGTTGTAGCAATTTTATATGAATTCTTAAGTGTGGACTTTTGACAAACACTTGGAATGTAGGATATTTCACACTGTTTAACTGTCCAATTTGCAGTTATGGTATTTTAGATGGATTCTTGAAGTGTTTTAGATGGTTGGCATAGATTTTATGTTATCCCTCTGATAACATTGTGACTAGGAAAACCCTAGGAACAAAAGTTCAAATTCGAATATGCCCTAACTCAAATCTGCAGAATATCTAATTCAAACATGGTGCCCTAGATCGAATATATATAATATATCATTCAAATGATGATGCATGTGTTCCCTAGACTTTTCAGAATGAAAATTTTGAAAAGGACAGAGTGAGGAAAATTTACCGAAATGGAAGTCATTGTTGGTCTAGTTAGCTTTTTTGTCACTCTTTGTCTCTGTGGCTCCTTGCTGGGGTCACCGTGTCTCTTGCTGGGGTCTTTGTCTACCTTTGTGGATAGGGATGAATGTGAATGGGACGAATGAGGTCGTCCAAGTTTAGGGATCAATGCATGTGAATGGGGCTGACCGAGTTCGAATGGGATGAGTTAAGGCGAATGGGGTTAGGGGTCGGGTTATGTTCGACTATGCAATGTGAATGGGGTTAGGCCGGTCGGGTTCTGTTCACTATGCAATGTGAATGGGGTTAGGGTGTCGGTTGGGTTCTGTTTTCACTGTGTGAAATGTGAATGGTGTTAGAGCACGGTCGGGTTATGTTCATAACATATATAACATATATGTTACATATATATGTTATATATGTAACATATATATTTAACATATATATGTTACATATATATCTTATGTATGTTACATATATAACATATATATCTTATATATTTGTAACATATATATGTTATATATGTAACATATATATGTTTACAATATTTTAATTTTATAAATATTTTTTATATTGTATGTCATATTTTATATAATATGTTATATGTTATATGAATATATTATGTAATATATAGTTTTTGTTCATGATATCAACATGTGCCCTTGGTGCATATCTTGGTGGTAGTAGAAAATATTCAAATGAGAACTTTGAAGAGTGAAGTGGGGAAATGTTCCATGTGAACATCACTTGGACATGGCCGGTTAGTCAATCCTAAGAGATGGGGAATCCTTGTATCAAGGGTGCACTCTGCATGAACATCGAAAGAGAATTGGGTTAATATTCCTGAACCGGGACATGGTGGTGGATGACAATGTTTGGAAATCCGGAGATGTCATCGGGGGCCTAGGAAGAGTTATCTTTTCTTTTTAATGACTTTCCCACCCTGAAATCGGATCAACCGGAGATAGGGTCCAACATCTGGAAGAGCACCACATGCACGTCTTGCAGTGTTTGGTGCCCCCTCAGCGACCATTGAAAATATGGAGAACCGAGTACCATCCATGCCTGATCGTACTCATATCTGCCTCCTTGGATTTTTCAATGTCCACTAGGTTAGAGATCTTGATGAGATAATATCTACCTTGGTCGGCTACTTGTTTTCTCTTGGCTGACCAATTTGTTAGTGTTCTAAGAAGAAACAATTTGTTATTCTCTTCTCCACTAACGACAACTATGCTAGTGAATTTCATGTTGGGAAGCATATTTCCTGGATATAGATGATGCTTGATCAACTTGGTCTTCCTCCACAAACTCATTCCACCTTTGTGACAATCAAAGTACCATTAACCCTTATAACCCCAAACATGTACATTAAATATTACATCTATCAATTAGTAGTATTATTCTATCACCTATGTTAACCCTAATCACTTATAACCTCTATAATTTCTAACTTATAAACCCCAAATAGCTAAATCCTAACTTATTAACCCTAAGAACCTAATACCTATATCTCACAAACATCAATCCTTATAAGACTCAAACCATATAACCACTTTACTCCATAACACTATAACCCTTATCATCCCTAACACCTAACCCTTAATTCTCACCATACCTAACCCCTATAAACATTAACTCCTAATCCCTATAAAGAACAATTCTAAACCAATGTAACCTTTATCTGACTTGTAACTCCTAATTAGCTTAACTACCATAACCCCTAATACAAAATTTCGACATGAAGAGCATTGAAACAACATCAAAGCCTACCACAACATGGCCCTACAATATCGAGAATACAAAGGTCATGGCTATGTCAATTGACATAGGTGAAAAGGAAGATGTGTCTAGTGACACCAAAATAACTGGGGAATCATTAGTAGAGAATTGTAAATTCATTGTATTAAGAAAACAATTAAGTAGAATGTGTTTGTTGACACAAATATCACAAAAGAATCTATGTCAACCAACACACACTAGACAAATGAGGAACCAAATGCAAATAATGTTCAAACTAGCACAAGAGAGAGAATTTGTGTTGATTTCCATAGAACATGGAAGGCGTGATACAAATAAGAAAACTCTAGAATTCATGTTGACCTACACATTATTGAACAATGAGTTGATAGATGCTAAAAGCTATAACTAGGGCTTGAACAAGGTGATCAATGAGAAACTTGGGAAGAATTAATTCTACATATTCATAGGGATATCATGACAATCAATTAAACTATTAATGACATCAATACCAAAAATTTATTGATACGATGAAACAAGGAGTAATATAGGTTACAAACATTATGATCTTAGACAAGGATGGAGCACAAAAATACATATGAAAATAGGAGATCACTCTCTAACCAATATGTTATTGGATGATGGTTCCATAGTAAACAATATGATGAAGGATACATGGGGAAAGTTAGAGAAATCAAAATTGAGGCCACTAGAGTTGTGGGTTGACAATAAAATCCATCAATCGCTTCAACAAGGTGATCAATGAACATTTCATATTGAATTCATTCAATAGATTCCAAGGATCACTGCAACATTATCAATTGGACTATTAATGATTTCAATTTCATATGGAAATAGAAGATCTCACTCTACCCAATCTAATAATATTAGATGGTGATTATAGAATAATCATTATGATGGAGACAAAAATAATTAGAGAAACCAAAATTGTGACCAGTACCAAGAAGGAGAAATAGTCATTGATGATTAGTGAGCCAACACAATTGCATTCAAAAAAAGGAGAATATTGAATAATTATTGATTTAATAAGTTGCAATAGTGAATGAGGAGTTGGCTATTTCTAGTGAATCCTCTAGAAGTAGGCAAGATGAACTATATGAATGCAAAGGGAAAGGGTAGTATAACTAGAGGATTTCTTAGAGGAAATAAATCATTTGATAGTGGATCATTGTAGCATTGGAAGATGGATAATCTAATTTTTGTGTTGCTATAATATAGAATCAAAACTAATAACTAAACCCAAAGGGAAGAATCCACTCAAGTGAATGATGAGAAGGAAAATTACCCATCACACTTGACCAATGTTACCATTGGTAAATGTAAAATTCAATGAACGTATCCCATGACCATACTAACTAAGTAGTTATTAAATACAGGGAGCATATACCCACTCAAAAAATTAATGTAGAAATGAAGAATGAAACTCAACACATCATAATGGGAATTGAGTGGAGGATAGAATTGCTAGCCAAGCAACTAACATATTTAAGAATAGAAAGAATGATTTGCATGGTCCTATAAATATGGAAGCTAACCCGTTGTTCAATAAGGGAGTGGGGGAAGTTATCCACCCCAAAATATGGAAGCTAAGTCCAAGGGAATTATAATTTGGTGGGAATACTCTAGAAACCCTCCCATATAGTTAAGGTATGCAAATAGTCTATCCATGACAAATTTCAATGCATACAAAAACTGTTTGAAAAAATTTCAACGTTGGCCCCATTCGCAGGTCCCTGCTATCGGTGTCTAGTCCTCGTACAATTTTCATTCCTCGTTAATCATTACTCATTCCTCATTCCTTGACCATGGTGCAGTCCCCAAGATCCATTATTTTTGTACAAAATTACATACTAATGGCATAAAATTATCGACAAACGTTTTTCGTCGATAGTATAGCAAATTCGTCGCAAGATTATTTACATTCGTCTCTCTTGCGACGATATCAAATGATGCTT
>ML780692.1:843935-856424 GCA_009831015.1 Picea engelmannii | reverse complement strand
TAAACACATTCCAAGGTTGCATTCACATGATATTAGGGTAAGCATGGAGTATTTGAGTCATGTATGCCATGAGGATTCACACCATGGTCTTTAGGGTGCAGGTCTATGAATGGATTTGGGTGATGGTTGTTGAAAAATGATATCAGATCAAGCAATGATGGTGGGAGTTCTTCTTACTACCATCAAACAAGGGGTTTCCTATGTGTTTTACTCCCACAATTTGGTCCTCAAAACTATCACATATTAACCTACAACTCGATCCATAGGTAGTTTTTGTCCTTATCCAATTGGATTTGTCACAATTTCTATTCTTTGGTTGGACACTTGTACCTATATGATTATAAATGGTCGGGGGGGTGATTATATATTTGGTTAATTGTTCCATAGATTGGTTCTACTTGTCCTTGGTTAATGGTTACGAGTGGCTTCTTCCCTCCTCTTTATTGATGGTTACAATTGCATGCACTCTTATATGTGTTTTACTTCTAGTTTCTCCACAAGTTTGTTGGGGAAATTGTGCTATGGTTTATGGCGCCCACCTTATTTTGCGTCAATTGGCCCTTGAATCAAGGGTTTTCGGAATACCTAGTTTTTTGTATTTTTTATGGTTTTAAGGGATTTATAGTTGATCTAACTTATTGTTTCATGGGATAGGTAAAACTTTATACTTGGCCTTGGGGTTTTCCTAAACTTTAAGTTTATGGTTTAACTATTGTTATGCATGTATTATCTTGGTTCAACTATTGTTCCCTTAAGTTTATGTGTGCAGGAACACTCACTTTATCCATTTGTATCATATTAGTTCCAATTGTGGGGTTCCTATACAAGGAATATATTTTTATACTTCAGCTCCTAAGATCTCTAGTTATGGAAAACAATGACTCTTGTTCCTAATACATCTAGTCATGTAGTCCTAAGGCCCAAAAATAAATTTATAATCTCAACAATGAGAATTAGTACCCTCAGTACCTAGGTACACCCCTATCCTCATCTATCCAATTAGACAATATGGAGCATTTATTAAAATACTCTCATCTTCACAAATCCAAACAATTTCTATTTCTCAAGGTAGGAATTCACAACAATCCACTAAAACCCAACACCTTCACCTAAGGCCAACATCTTTTTTTTATAATATCTTACAATATAACAGATCTCTCCTAAGAAAATATATCGACCTTCCCATTCCCCTACTTGAGTACACTTGGGGAGAAATTAGGCTTACAAGTGAAAATAAAAGTGTGATAAAACTGGTAAAAAATTCATCCCTCATAGGATTTTTTCCCTAAATCAACAGAGGAAGTAATTTCATGTTGACTCTCCCTTCTCGAGCTCATAATGCATTGGGTATATATCATCCATTCTTATTGAAAAAGATTCCCTTCCCTTGGGAACGGTTTCCACGACATAATTAACATCCATATGAGTTTCTCCCATTATCTGACCCAAGTCAATGTGGGTCCCAAGAAACCATATATTGTATATTTTGTTCCATTATCTAGGTGTACTATGTGCACCACTTCCAAAACATCCCATGTGCAAATTGTTAGTATCATTATTTTTAGGGTAGAGTTAGACGTTTTTCCAGAGTCTGCAAAGTCGTGCCTTGGTCTTGGGAAGACCAAGGCATTCCTAATTGATTCATTGAGTGTGTGTGTGTGTGTGTGTGCCTTTAAAGAGTTGTGTCTCATAAAATGTCTCAAGGTCATTGGGTCATTGCCAAATAAAATATAATTGGCATGTGAAAAAGTGTCAAGTCATAGGTTTAGGTGAGTTGGTTTTTTGATGATGTCATGGAGCATAATGACATATTGTGTATATTGGAGGGTCATCAAAGATCATTATGGCATTTTTACTACCTATGGAGTGGTTTGTTTTTGTACTTAGATTGCAGAAATTTTCACACGTGGTGTAAAGACGTTGCGTAAGTACCTAGGCACTACCCAAAGTGTCTTGTCATCCCAAACGGCCCTATCTCTTTCAAAATCCCATTTTCTTAGCTTACATTTGTCTTTTATCACCTATTTCTCACTACACAACATCCTCCTCTAGCGATCAGACCTCTTCTCCACATCAAAATCGAATTACTCCAGTCGCTACACAAAAACCTAACAACACACTATGCATCCTCTGCTCATGCTACACATCCTTTGTTTTCGTTGCGCAAGTGATAAAAGGTAAAGCCTAGTGTTTTCCAAATACCCTGCACCTGCAAGTCTAGGATCTAGATTCACTCTGCCCTATGGTGAACCCTTTGAAAATGGAGTAAACCTTATCCTTGTTGCTCTATATGCAAATTTTACTGGCATATTTCATCCTTTGAGCCTTCTCATATTTATCAATCCCATTTTTATTCTTGCATCCACAGCATGGCAACTCATGAGAAGAAAAAATATAACAAAGGAGGCAATATGTTGAGGTATGAGCCAGAGAATTTAGAGCTAGTGAATTCTAATCCAGCGTTTAGGGTTTTGTTTGAGCAGGTTGGATGCATAAGGTTATGTGACAAGATCCAAGGTTACAATGCACAGGTAACACAACAATTTTCCCTCAACTTCAATGGAGTTCAGTCAAGGATTGTTGATTTCACCTTCCAAGTGTCATAAGAGACAGTGGTTATTGCAACTGAGATTCCAATTCAAGGAGAAAAGTGTTTAAAGGTATGCCCCTTGATCTAGTTTTCTACATTGATTTTCTCAAACCTAAGTACAAGAAACAGAAATTTGGTGCCACCATCCCAAGAGAATGCATACTTGAGAATTATGAGAAGTTATTAAGGGTGGTTCAAATGTATTTCACTTGTGAGGGAAAATTTGATAAGGTATATCAGTATCACATAAGGCTTCTAATGCATTTCACTGGAAAGAACCCTTTAGATCAAGTGCAGGAAAAGGATAAAGATCAAATTATCAAAGAATTGCAAGATCATATTAAATAAGCCAAGCATGTCATAGCTCAGTATTTTCATGACAACATGGAGATGAAGAGGAAATTGGCTGAAAAGGAAACTAATGTGCAAACATCAAAAGATGCATTTGGTTTAAGGAGGCAATCAGTTTCAAAGGTTCCAAAAGCTTTAAAGGGAAAATAGGTCAAACATAGTCCTAAAGTTGTAGATCTAACTAAACCTACATCTCCAATGAAAATATCCTTAGCTAAAAGGATAAGTCTAGACAATAAGCCTACAAAGGTAATACCTAAAAAGGGAAATCCGATTGAAGATACTCACACTTCACTTGGAGAAGGTGAGAAAAATGTGAAATGTCTCAACAAGTAATTGAGAGGCGCCCAAGACCTGTTTATCCATCTTAGAGAAGAGAAAAGAGTATCAGAACTCAACATTTTGAATCATTTTCAAGAATGTGGACTAGCCATTGATAATGCTTGTGCATATCTCCAATGCTCAATCAAAACTAAGAAAAAGTGCATTGTTGTTCAAATAGGTAAGAAGCTTGAAAAGACAAAACTTATCAATGAAAAAAGAAAATAGGTCTCTCAAGCAAAGAATGCAAGTTGATGATGAAGCTAGAAGGAGGTTAGAGATACTTGCAGAAGTGGCTGAGATTTAGGTTCATGCCTGCACCATTTTTTGTCTTTTGAGGAACCACTACAAAAAAACAGTTTTGAGTTTTGTTAAAAACTGCATTGTACAGAGTTTGTGTAGTGACTTCATGCTACGCAAATGCTGCAAGCATATTGAAGGTTAATATACATTGGGAAATGATTGGTGGTTAGCCTAGCATCCATGATTACCTCCACAGATGTTGCAGCCACCACTTGAATGATTTTTGTAAAAAAAAACTAGCCACACTATGCAAAGCTCGCTACGCAAATGTTGAAGGTTGCATTTACATAGCGTGTCACACCAGATCGCTACGCAAAGATAAATTGGAGCCTTGTCAGCACTTAGATCCCTCCAAGATCCTTCTCCATCTGTCCAAGATGACTCATATGAGTCTTAAAGTTGAAAATGTGCTAGAGATCTCTTTTTTCAAAGGATTTTGTTAGGCATAAATGTGGTCAAGACGAATTTGCTATTTTTAGCAAGTAGTATAGAATTTGTCTTCTTTTTTATGTAATCATATCCAAAATCATAGGATAGAAGGGGAGTTTGACTTATCTAGCCTAGGAAGGTATTTTATCTATATATTTGAGCATTTTGAATGTGATAGGGGTTGGCAGAAGCACAAAGGACAAATCTTACCTGAACATTGTACAAATTTGTGAATTTGAATGAAATACTAGTGCAGATGTACATAGATTTTTCATACCAAATATTCTTATGGTGATGACCTAAAGTATGTTCTTCCTTTCATGTATGTTCTTATAGTTTACTTTACCTTTCATCAGAAACTTTTCATATGTTTAAATTGGATATCAAAGGGTCTGAAATTCATCTAAATGGTGCTTTAGATTCAAGCAAATTTAAATTTTTTCTTTCTTTCTTAACTCATCGGAATTCATATTTCATGGTTCTTTGATTGTTGTTATGTGTTTCCTATTTCTTCCATCCTACCATAACAAGTTAAAAAAATAAAATTTCATCACCTACCTAGCCTTTGCTTCCTTGAGAGCTCTACCTACTAGACACCGTGTTCATTTGCTTTCAAATATTGACTCCATTTCCCAAATAAATCCCTTTCTTCTTTCCAGCAAAACCCATAAAATATTTTCATCTAATCCAAGATCTAGCCTCTAATCCTCAAAAGAAAACCTATCTTTAGAGACCAAGTGACAAGAGAGATCCCTCTCCGAACTGAAATGCCTAGTTTCAGTTCTAAAGTAGTTATGTGGTTACCTTTGTGAGTTGTTTCCTCAACCTAGGAAATTTACTTAGTGCTAACACAAATGATTACGAATATCTGCACTATTACAACATTCTATAAAATGTTTTTCCCCACAAAAAATAGGAACTGGAAAATATATAACCACTTTTTACATGCTAAGATTTGAAATAGTACGAAACAACTAAATTATAAAATAATAACTACAAGAATCAAAACAATACAAAATAAGTAAAATAATATGTAAAAGATTCAATTCACAYATAAGTARCATTCTTTGTACACTATTACAACACTCCACAACATWTATGTGTGCAACAATAGTAAAAATTGGAAATWRCATTATCATYRTTTATTTARTGTACAATAAGGATATTTATTTGGTATCTCAGTGCCAAAAAATTGCAATTGACATTAAATCAAAGACCATAAAGAATTATTATATCACACAAGCATGCAATTACACCACTATCCATTGAAGATGAATTATAAAGATTCATATAAAATATATATACCATCAAAATAACAAGGGTTGCATGGCAATGCAATCCCTACCGAGTTAGTTGGGAAATGCATGTTGAATAATGAAACTTAATATAACTAAATACATAAGTAATGAATATTTTTTGTCAAA
This sequence comes from Picea engelmannii, assembly GCA_009831015.1. Taxonomy (NCBI): domain Eukaryota; kingdom Viridiplantae; phylum Streptophyta; class Pinopsida; order Pinales; family Pinaceae; genus Picea; species Picea engelmannii. Next base: position 851,006 of record ML780692.1, on the reverse strand, counting down.
AGATAATAATTGAGGGTTGTTTGTTATTCAAAATGTAGTAAGCTAAATGGAACTATAATATTCATAAATATTATATGAATAATATTTATATAATATAAATATAATAAATATATTATAAATATAATAATAAATATAATATAAATATAATAATGCATAATAATCAACACATACTACAACTTTTTATATTTAGATGTGGTGATTGGTGAAATTCATTGATTATGTAATTAATTCTACATATTGAAAGACGTGAAGGGAGCAATAACACTTCAATTCTATTAACCAATTAGAAATGAGAAACACAAATATTTTTATTATATCCAAAAATATATATTTGTTTTCCTATGTTAAACATTACATTGCATACACAAATTTATGGTAAAAGACAAATTAATGTCACATCAAAAGCAAACTCATTGTTATAGTCCCATGGCACGGACTAATAAATAAGGCCTCTAATAATTATTAGAGGCCTTATTCATTATTTTGATGGTATATATATTTTATATGAATCTTTATAATTCATCTTCTTCACCATTAATGCATGCATCTAGTCTAACCATGTCAAATTTCAATCCATACAAGCACAAATTGGAAAAATTTCAACATTGGCCCCATTCACACTAATTATTCTATAGGCTTGATATTTGATTGTTGAATTGTTTGTGTGAGTCATGTTTGAGTATGGAAACCCTACCATACCGTCATTGTATTTGTCTAGTCTAACCATGTCAAATTGTAGTCCATACAAGCACAAATAAAAAAAACCTTAAACATTGGCCCCATCCACATGTCAGTTATAAGCAGGGTCAAGTACATGAGCAAGTGTGCCTTATTTTTGGGTTTTGATATAACCAAAGAATATTTGATTGTAAAATTATTTTTTTGACTCATGTTTGAGTCTAGAAACCCTCCCATATCGTCAATGCATGTGTGTTTTCCTAGCATGTCAAATTCCAGTCCATAAAAGCACAAATTGAAAAAATTTCAACATTGGCCCCATTCACATTAATTATTCTATAGGTTTGTTGTTTGATTGTCGAATTGTTTGTGTGCATCATGTTTGAGTCCAAAAACCCTCCCAGATCGTCAATGCATGCATCTAGTCTAACCATGTCAAATTTAAGTTCATACAAGCACAAATTGGAAAAATTTCAACATTGGCCCCATTCACATTAATTATTTTATAGGATTAGTGTTTGATTATATAGTTTCTTAGTGTTCAATGTGAGTCATTTTTTAGTTTGGAAACCCTTCCATCCCATCATTGTATGCGTCTAGTCTAACCATGCCAAATTTCAGTCCATACAAGCAAAAATTGAAAAACTTTCAATGTTTGCCCCATCAACATGTCAGTTATAAGAGGGGTCAAGTACATGAGCAAGCACGCCTTATTGTTGGATTTTGATATAATAACCAAATAATATTTTCTTTTCATTGAGTCCAAAAACCCTCCCATACCATCAATGCATGTGTGTTGTCCTAGCATGTTAAATTTCAGTCCATACGAGCACAAATTGAAAAAATTTCAACATTGGCCCCATTCACATTAATTATTATATAGGCTTGTTGTTTGATTGTGGAAGTGATTGTGTGAGTCATGTTTGAGTCCAATAACCCTCCCATACTATCTATGAATGCATATACTACGTTCTAGCCATGTCAAATTTCAGTCCTTATAACAAGCACAAATTGGAAAAATTTCAACATTGGCCCCATTCACATTAATTATTCTATAGGCTTGTTGTTTGATTGTGGAATTGATTGTGTGAATCACGTTTGAGTCTGAAAACCAACCCATATTTTCATTGTATGTGTCTAGTCTAACCATGTCAAATTTCAATCCATACTAGCACAAATTGAAAAAAAATCAATGTTGGCCCCATTCACATGTAAGTTATAAGTGGAATCAAGTACATGAGAAGGCGCGCCTAATTTTTGGATTTTGATAGAATAACCAAAGAATATTTGTTGTTGAATTGTTTGTTTGACTCATGTTTGAGTCCAAAAACCCTCCAATACCATCAATGCAGGTGTGTTTTCCTAGCATGTATTCAAATAGTTTCAATGAAGGTTCTATAGAAATGACAAACACGTTCATCGAAACTTCGTTGATGCAATACTATGACAACAATAATGACATCTACGATCATGATGATATAAAAATTAATGAGCTTCTCTTGGTTTCAAGAATAATTTATCCTCTACTGAACAAGGCCAACCACATGAAGGTGGAAGCTCATATGGCCCATCCCCTCCCCCTCACATCACTCTCAATTCCCCAATACCCAATCTATAAAATAGAAAATAATCTAAAGCAACATAGTAAGATTCATGCATAGAAACTACCAAAACAAAAATTAATGAAGGTAAATGATATTATGTGTTTGTAAATGATATTTTTAGTTTACCACGTACTCTAGTATATTGGTGACTATTTTCAGGTTTCACATAATAATTAAGCAACATGTAACATAGGATATAAGAACTTCGCATAAAACTTAAAAACATGTAATTAATCCATGACATAAGTAAATTATTTTAAGAGAATAATTCATACAAATTAAAAAATAAGGTCACGTACCTGATCCAACTCAAAATCTGTATCATCCTTATTATGTATCTTCTTATTCATCAAACTCGACATTTGTATCATCATCCGATTCAGAAACGGTGTTGAAAGGATTGACGATATCATCATTGCCATCAATGTCATTTTCAAGCATATTTCCATCGACATCATCATCAAGAACTGCATTGTTCTCTATGCCTGGATCATCATCTTCTTCGTCTTCTTCGTATGTCGACCTTGCATGGTCTTTCGGCTCTGTCTGATCTGGCGAATCATCATCTTCTTCAATATCATATTCTTCTTGTACATGAGTATATTTAACTAGCCTTCCTCTTGGATCATATCTAACAACAAATGACCAATCCCTCTCACCTAGAACATTTGAGTAAACGACATGTTTACATTGGCTTGGAAAAACATAGATATCATGTCATCTTTCAAACATCATTGTTTTAATCATCGAAAATCCGTTGGCATGTTGAATAACAATTCTTTCCTCATCGCGTTCATGCATTTGTAACCTATACCATTTGACGTCGAACATAACTAATTTGAAGGAATTAAAGTCACACTCGAGTATATCATTCAAATACCCATAGTATATATTTTCATATTCTCGGGGATGTTTGTCACTCCTAGAGGAAACATTAGTGACCATTATCCCACTATCAGAAGTTTTCTTGGTTTCATCCAATTGTTTGATGCGAAATTTAAGACCATTGCACCACATAGTCTTGTGGTGTTTCAACTGCAATATGCCAAATATGTAAAAGATGCATTGTCAATTAATAAATTAACATATTTATATAACTTGGAAAGTATCCAAAAAATACAGTATACATGTAGTCACATTAATATAATATAAAATAACTGAATAAAATGGGTGAATTTGTTTGCATGTCCATCTTTCAAACCATATGCTAAATCAACTTCCCTTTGTGTAACATTAGCATCTTCGTTACGACGAGCCATGATAACCTACCGCCATGATGTTGTTTACATCTTTAAATCCATACATTCATCCAGTCAAGATTGTTTGCAATGTATAATTGGAGTGCATCCCAATCTTGAGAAATTGAATCAAAAAATCATAATTCACCAATATTTAATATTAGTTATAACCATGGTAAATATTAATAATTGATGAAACAACAGATATTGATATATTAATGAGTATGATCATATACACAAAAAAAACAAAAATTTATATGTATTAATATAAATCTCCACAATGCCCCCGGGGGGGCAGCTCAATTGGAAAGTGCCATGAAAATGAAGTTCCATGAGGTTTCGAGTTTAATTCCCCCCGACTTACCTTGTTTGCCGCGTAAGGGGCATCGTGGGCACACCTGGAGGTTATAGTGGTAGCGGTTGGATAACACGGCCACGTGTAATGCGAGCACGTGCCCAACTAGTTGTTGATTCCTCCATACACAATATATATATATATATATATCTCCACAATTATTAATATATTACCTCTCATTTTTTTCATTCTACCTTTCCCCAACAGGTGCTCCTGATCTTCAAATTGTTTGATGGAGTTCACATCCCAAATGTGATCCACTTCATGCATAGTTGGCATTGTTAATTTAGGAAGATACTGACTAATATACACCATGGATTGATATACCATATATCCCTCCACCATAGAACCCTCGGGATGTGCTCTTTGTCTAACCAAATCCTTCAATGATTTCAAATGCCTCTCCACCATCCACATTGACCTTGTGTGTACAAGTCCACACATTTCAATCCCCTCAACTTGGCGTATGACGTAGTGTTCTTGTGCATTGAAAAATGTTGGAGGTATATACTTTTGCATTTCATACATTAGCTGAGGAATTTCTCTCTTCCAATACTTTATATCATCTTCATGGATTTGTTTCAATGACAACCATCTACATGAGATCATGACACAAGAAAATAACATGTTTCAACATAACATAATATATATTACATTAAAAGTAAAACACATGTCATTAAGTACAACAACAAATTTAAAGAACATTTTGCATATAAATCACAACTACTTACCTCATGTATTTTCCAAGATCATATATGATGTGTTTGACGTTGTTGTCAAATTTGTTTGGGAGAGATAGTGGTAGAACATACTGTAACAAAAAAAATGAATCATTATTTGTTTCAACCAAAGTAGACAAAAATATATATAAACTTAAAATATGTATAAGGCCAATATATAAATATGTATACCAAAATTATTACCTTAATGAAGGTATGCCAATCATGTGTTTTTACCCCACCAAATTCACCTTTCTTCGTTAAGATATTATTTATGTTTGAAGCAAAACCCGTGGAAAATTTAATTCTTTGAATGACCTATTTTACATCATTTCTTTATTGCTCTATTAATAACCATGGAAGGTTATTTCGTTCTCCATCTCTATTTGATAGAATCACACTTCACATTGCATGATTAGCTTCCTAAATGTTTGTACAAATTTTGACAATTTTTTCATTATCCCTCCTACCATCTATGATTCGCCATAACATTTCTATCACATTCTTCCCGATATGCATTATATCAAACAAATGAGATATTTTTAGCTCCTCATAGTAGGGAAACCTCATGAATTGAGTGGGATAACATTTCATTCCTCATGGAATCCCATGATTAATAACTTCATGATAGCGGCCTTCATGAAGCATAAAATAAATCACAACAATAATTATCAAATACGGTAAAATAAATTCAATGATTAAAATAAAAATTAAAAACATTACATATACGATACATAAATAAATTGTGTACATTGACGATTTCTATTATATTCCAACCTCCATAGGTGAGGTGTCATTCTTCGTGGTTTTAAACCAGTCTCTTCTTTCCCATTGAAAAGATGTTTTTTAGTAGTATGATACCTATGGTTCTTAGGGAGGAGGTGCCTATACTCATCAAACACATCATTTCCTAAACTTTTTGAATGGCGATACTTCATCTTAGGACCACAAACTGGACATGCAAATTTACCCTTTGTTTGAAGATCTGCAACCGATGGATTAATGTCAATTATACGATGAGATTATTTAAAAATTAAACATGCATGATATATTTAAAAAATTATATAGTATTAAAGAGCAATAAAATGCTACATACCACAAAAATGTGTTAGTCCTGGGGCATCATGAATTGTCCATAAAAGTGTTCCATGGAATTTAAATTTTTCTCCCCAAATAGTTTACAGATGTCATACATAGTGATGTCATCCCATAACTTTAGTAGCTCGTCGATAAGAGGCTCTATATATACATTCATATATTTAACTTGGTACTTGCCTAATTGTTTGAAATTACACATAATTATTACCATGATATGTATATATAAGTAAATAAATAAACAAAATATATTATGCAAAAAACGAAACAAATGAAAATGTTACATTCAAAAAATTAATGTAAACAAATACCTGGAACAATCATTGTCAACATCATGTTCTCCCTCTTTATTGACATCCAAGGAAGAATGTTATTGTTGATAACAAAAATAGGCCACATTGAGTAAATAGACCTAAGCTCTCCTAATGGATTAACACCGTCAACTGCCAATGAAAGCCTAACATTAAGAGGTTCATCTTTGAAATCTACCCATTTTTCCTCAATTTCCCTAAATGCATAACCATCAGTAGGCATTCGAAGAACACCATCTCCACTTCTATTACATGCATGGTAATCCATAAATTGTGCTATGCTTTCACACCTGAACAATCGTTGCAAACATGGAATTATGGGAATATGACGAAGAACCTTTCGAGGCACCCTTTTTATTACTTGATCGGTTCAATATCTACTGATAAGACATTGTGGGCATTCTGTTTTCGAAGCATGTTGTCCATAATATATAATATGATCATTAGGACATGCATCTATAGTTTTATCATCCATTCCAATGTCTTTCATAATGGCATGCAAATCTCGATATGTGCAAGGTAAAATATTTGACAATGGTAACAAAAATTCACCTACAAATAACTAGTTAATGTAAAGAATATTAATCGTAAAAATTGCATTCTTATTTTACACATTAATTAACACTAAAAAAAAGAGAAAAAAGTCAGCATTTATGTATATGAGATGAAACATATTACATACCTTAGGATCTGTGTCATGCAAGTGTTTGACAAATGATTCATAAGCTTTAAGTGCACTAGCAGAGAGAATATTTTCTCTTGAGATTTCATAAAGTCGTTTATTTGCCTTTTCTAATAGAGGTTCATCATAAATATCATCATTGTACCCATCCTCATTCGGCTAAGCAAACAAATCTTGGATCATTTGATTTGTCCCATCATCTTCTTCCATGGGAACATTAACTTAATTTGTCCCATCATCTTCTTCCATGAGATCTTCATTTTCTTGATCATGTTCCTCAGCTTGTACAACATCATTCCTACTACAACTTGGTGCAATATTCTGCAGAACGTTAGGAGGCAACTCTAATTTTATAATTACAAACAATCATGCAAAATTAGTGTGTATAA
>ML780692.1:827373-843730 GCA_009831015.1 Picea engelmannii | reverse complement strand
TAATCGACAATATAAAAATAGATTATGAATATATAGCTAATTACCACGGGACGATATTCATTCGATCCCCCATCAATGTGCCCATATTTCCTACAATATTTTTTAGTTGTTGCTATTAAAATTCTTATGTGACGTGTAGTGCAACATTTTTTGCAAGGGAAATAAAATCTACCATCACCCTTTTCACCCTCTTTACTTTTTTTCCCACCTCTAATATTTTGCGACATTCTTTCGCACAAAAATATCATTTCTAAACCATCGTTGTTATAGCAAGATTGTCGCAACATCTCTAATTTGCAAAATATTTATATTTATTTTTTCAATGTTGACCAAGTTGATGTTGAATTTGTCAAATAGTTGGTTGATTGTTTGAACAATGTAACGGTCATCATTGGATCGTCAATCTTGCGATGAACGTTGACCAAGTCAATGTTGACTTTGTGAAATAATTGGGTGACTGTTTGAACAGTGTAACGGGCATCATTGGATCGTCGCTCTTGCGACGATAACCAAAGGTCGTCGCAAGATAAATCATAGAGACATATAGCTAGTCCTCTATCTTCATGTTTGTCACTCTTGAGACATATATCTAGTTTCGTGGAAAGAGCGACGAACTCAGGCTAGATTTATAAAAAAAATCAACTCTTTATCTTCAATTTTGCGACGAAAGGGTACTTTCGTCGCAAGTAATTGTCGCAAATTTTTCAATATGTAGTAGTGTGCCATCTTCAATTATTGTTTCATGATCGGCTTTGGACATTTTCCATTTTCTAACTTTTGTTTTTTTTCTTGATTGAACTTCTATTAACTTTATGTGCACTACACATTCCAAATTATTATATTGACAACTTATGACATCGGACTGATAGTCTTGCTAGTGAACATGACTATCGGTTTGATGGGTTTCTTGAAAAAAATAGCCTTTCAATACGATGGATCCTCTTTCATATATAAAACCGTTATCATCAAAATCTTTTAATAACATCATCTTTTGTTCTGTGCATTGCATCAAATAATATTTCATGTTTTCAGTGTTTTCTATAGGTGCAACCACGACAAAGACATCTCCTGCAAATAATTCGATATGTTCCAACAAGTAATTCGTGTTATATTATCACACATGCACGTGCCATTAAAATCATCTACTATATATATAAATTTTATATATCCAACTTACAAGTACATCTACAAGTTGTTTAAATATTTAACAAATATATTTTCAAACAATTGAAACATAAAAATTACCTTCTCTAACAAGATCAGAAACTCTATTGTCGTCAACTGCAACTATAGTTTCATTTGATTCCATCTCCTCTGAGCTTGAAAGTGGAATTTTCCCTTTTATATTAAGTTCAGTATGTCTCCAAGCTTTAACATATTCCGCATTTTTGTTTTTGCAAATCTCTATGGATTCGGTGTCCTCTATGCAAACTGAACAAAAACAAGATTCATTTCTTCTATCAAATGCAAACACATTTTGATAGCGTTTTGTTTTAACTAAATGCACTTTTCATGTCCCATGTATTTTACCGGATTCATATGGGATTGATCTATTTACATCTTGGATTCCAACATACCAAAAAAACCTGCACAATACAAGAACTTGTTAACTTGAAATCTATCAAGAAAATGATTGAAGATCATATAAATTTGAACACGTGAATAAAAATATCATGTGTACATGTGTAACATGTATATATCGGCACACGTGTGCACATCCCTTGACAGATTATTTTCATGGCTTAGCGTCAGTTTTCACCATTAAACAACTTGATCATCGGATTCAAATCGATTGGCATGAGGGTTCATCAGATACCTTTGAAGTGCTCATTTTACACATACCCCTACATCGTCATGCTCTCCTTTTCCATGACCAATATCAAAAAAATTCCAACAATGTGTAATGTTTGATTTCTTATTAAGACGACACAACTAATAGAATGATTGTGAAGATTTGAACTGACCCACACATCCATCTGACCATATCCATTGTCGATCGAATCTGATCCCGCGTTCTTTCAATGAATCATAAAATTTATCAAAACAATGTTGTACATAATGTGTATCGTGTGCTCAATCATCACTTATATAAAAGTGATATTCTTTAATAACATGTCAATTTTCATTGGTGCTTTCTATGTTATCAAGACTTTGTTGAGCATGTCTATATAGAACGTGGACAAAAATAGTAACTTGATCAAAATGATAATATTCACTATGTATTTTGTTTTGTGCAACGAATGTGTAATTCTCTGCAAAATCAACTACAGACAAAATTGTCCCTGGTGGAAACACTTCACGGGATTGTTTGAATTGTAGGTCTTGCCCTCAATCTCTATGTGAATGCTTGGTGTATTTAAAAATTTCTTCCTCAAACTTCTTCAAAAATTCTATTACACAGATTTTATCTACTTTCAAATTAATCCTTTTGGAAATTGTTAGGACCGCACAATGCACCTTTTGCCCATACGTTTTACCATTATTATACCATTGATCACCTGTATTTAGACTCATACTATCACTTCATCCGATCATTCCAAGGTATACAACGTCCTTTCTCATTACTATACGTTTAATCTGTTTTGCATAATATTTTACACCACTTTTTGTACTTAACCATTGAGTAGACTGCAAACTAGCATTTGAAGCATGTTGTTGAAACACAGCCCAGGACGCAGATGCTGAAACACGGAGCTGTTACACAGTCCAAGGTCCCTGTTGCTGAAACACAGTCCGAGGCTCCTGTTGCTGAAACACAGTCCGAGGTCCTTGATGCTGCAACACAGAACTGTCATACAGTCCGGAGTTGCAGAGGCTGAGACATAGAGCTGCTACAAAGTCTAGAGTTGCAGATGTTGAAACACAGAGGAGACCGCCAGAACCGACGATGCTGAAACACAAGGAAGTCATTACAGTTAGCGGTCAAGGCCGACACAGTCAAGGGTGCAATTCACGTGGCTGAAACAACCCGTGAATTGCGATGCTGAAACAGCATCGGCAACTACGAGAAGAAGTTGTTACTCCAGTTGTAATAGCAATACCTCATCCAGCTCCGGTAATAGCATTTTTGTTCTGTGAGACCAGGACATCCTGCTCTGGTTTAGAAAGAAGATCCGATTCAGATATACATTGTAATTTTTGATATATTGCATCGAGGAGGTTCTCTCTTTAAATAAGGGGAATTCTTCATTCGAGCATCCAAGTTTTTATGTATTGAAAAGCTTCAGAGAAGAGGGACGAGTACTTCATTTTTCAGACTATAATAGGATATTTTGATAGATGAATACAAGACTGCTTTGATTATCTCCTTCTAGTTTTTTTGTTCCAGGGGAATCTTGTGAGAAGGGAGGGCCCACCTTCTTCATAAGATTCACCCGTTAGTTATAGAGTGTGTTCTCTGTTTATGTGTGTTTAATTTTCATATGCTGAAACACTGTTTTTAATGAATTCCGCTTTACTGAAACACTACTGACTCTGTCTTAGTTTATTGAATGAAATTCGTAATCTTCTTATTTGCAATCTTGTGTGATGATTTTACGAGGCTAGCCAGAGATTGGGTTAAGGGTTCCTCCTCAGACAGGAAGGAATCAGAATATCCTTTCTTCTGTAGATTTCATTTACCACTGCAAGTTTGTTAGCCAGAGATTGGGTTAAGGGTTCCTGCTCAGACAGGAAGGAATCAGAACATCCTTTCTTCTGTAGATTTCATTTACTGCTACAAGTTTGTTAGCCAGAGATTGGGTTAAGGGTTCCTGCTCAAACAGGAAGGAATCAGAACATCCTTTCTTCTGTAGATTTCATTTACTGCTGCAAGTGTGCTAGTCAGAGAGTGGATTAAGGGTCCTTGCTCAGAAAGAAAGGGATCAGACCATCCTGTTCTCTGTAATCTCAATTTCACAAGTGTGCTAAACAGAAATAGGGCTTAAGGTTCCTGCTTAGAAAGGAAGGAGCTAGATGGTATTGTTCTCTGCTAGATAGAGTTATATTTTTCTGCATTACTATTTTCATGAAAGAGTGTCAGTACTAGAGTCTCTGTTTGAGAGTAAGGGTCATGTTCTCTGATTGCATAGTAGTGTTCTTTCCTGTTGCAAGTACTATTTTAATGTAATCCAGGATTCTTAGATTAATTTTCAAGATCTGCAATAGGAAGATTGCTTTTCTGTGGTTTAATTCAGAACTTCAGTTCATTCCAGCAAGTGTGATTAGTATAGCTTCTTTTACTACAACTGTAAGTTGCTTTTGGAATTGAGCATATATTGTGCGTGGTTATATTTGAAATACAAAGACTTCCCTGGTTTGATAATTTATGTTTCACTTGGTTGTTTGAAATCAATTAAGCAATTATGGTGACCAACATTTTGGCGTCGTTGTCGGGGAAGATAGCTATAGATTTCAAAATCACTTATGATTTCCTTCCTTTAGGTAAAAAGAATGCATGAAAGACCCCAAAGACACTAACCCTACAGGTGGCAAGGGAAAAGGAAAAGGAGGAAGAAAGACTTACATTGACGAGATTCTATCAAGGTCTGAATCTGCTGCTCAGCAACCAAACCTTCGAAAACAGAACTCCCAGCGTTCATTTCGAGCAATTTTTGGAACAGGGAAAAAAGTTTGGAGTCCTGAGACAGTCCAGAAGCCAGGAGGAGACAATGAAGACAGAGCAAGTGCAGCAGGGGAGCAGACAGAGGAAAACATGGACAAGTACAATGAACAATTGCATCAGACAGATCCTGAAGGAGAGGTAAAAGATGAAAATTATTTTTCTACATTAGGATTCCCTATTGGCGACCTCCCTAGAGGAGAAGCCCCCATGAAAAACATTCCACTCTCAGCATTGCCTAATTTTCATGGTCTATCTTCAGAAGATCCTGATGAATTTCTGTTTGAGTTTGATATATTATGTAGAAGCTATGATTACGTTTCTAGTGCTCAGAAACTAAAGTTATTTCCAGCAACACTAAAAGGAAATGCACTAAGATGGTTTATGAGTCTTGGAGGCCATGTAATCACAACATGGGACCAAATGAAACTGAAATTCCTAAACAAATACCAGGACTATTGCAGGACAAGAGAAAAGAGGGAGGAACTATTTAAAATGATGCAGAAAGAAGACAAGAATCTAGAAGACTTTGTAGAAAGGCTACAATACAATCTACAGAGGTCTAGTCATCCCAATGTAAGTAAGGATATTCTCAAAAATATTTTATTAAAAGGGGTAAGGGATGACTCTCTAGATATGCTTAACATGCTTGGAAAAGGGGACATATCCAAGGAATCATATGATGAAATTGTCAATTTATGCAAAAGATGTTCAAGGGGAGCTTCAAGAAACAGATTAAACAGCAGGGACACCACATTTTCTAGAGTCCAAAAATCAGCCAGCGGGGGAGCAACAAGAGCTGAGATAGGTAATTTGCTTGAAGATTTTAAAACCGAAATGTTAAGCTCTTTTGCCTCACAAATGGATGCCCTGCAGATTAAGAAAAAGAAAGCAGAAGTAGAAGCAGCCTTGTCTATCTTTTGTCCTCAATGTAGAGATAAGCACCCAAAGAGAGAATGTCCACTGAACAGAAAACCAATCTGCACCATCTGCGACAAAGATCATGATACCCAAAATTGTCCATATTTACCAGGGATCAAGGCGGCATTGCAACCAATGGACGAAGAAGCTGAAGCTGTCTATTTAATGACACAAAGGAGACAATGGCAACCAAGGGGACAAGGTATGAGATCTAACATGCCATTTAATCGTTGGAATAATTATTCTACTTATAATCAAATGAGTTACCCCCCCTTCAATCAGATGCAATATACTAATCAAATGAACTACCCATCCATGCAACAACCTTACCCACCCATGCAACAAACGTACCCACCCATGCAACAAAATAACCCACCCTTTGTTGACCCCTCAATGTGGACCTCTTGGCCCCCACAACAACAACAGCCATATCAGAATCAGTGGAATCAAAATTGGAGAGGACAACAACCCCCCTTTCAAAATCAATTACCTCAACTCCCACAACCACTCTCCTTACCAGCAGGTACTCCTCCAATCAACCAAACGATGAGACCCCAGCTACCTGTACAACCTAACCCCAACCCGAATAATAAAGTTGTCCGATGCATTGATATTTATAATCAGCCCACACTTTCCCTTCTCCCTGCACAATGTAACGATATTCATCTTTGATCAGGGAGAATAGTGGAACCTACCATAGCTGATGTTACCTCTCCTGACAAAGAGGAAACACAAGAGCATGATGTACCTGAAAAGGTACAATCATCCTCCAACAATGCTACTGAAACAGCGACACCACCATTTCCTGAGCGTCTAGCCTTAACTAAAACGCCCGAACCACCAGCCTTTAATATTTTAGGGGAACTACAAAATTTATATGTTAAAATTCCTTTACTGCAAGCACTCCGCGACGTACCTATTTATGCTAGGACAATGAGAGATATCTGTGTTAAAAATCCTGGTAGGAAAACCAAGGATCCCCTTACAGTCCATGTTATGGGAGACCTGTCTGCACTAATGTCAGGAAAAACTCCCCTAGTCAAATATGGTGATCCTGGCCACCCTACCGTTACTGTACAAGTTGGAAAAACCATAATCCCTCGATTCCTGGTAGACCTTGGTGCATCCATCAATATCATGACTTTAGAAACTTTACAACTGCTACAATTACAAGATGAAGTCAGAGAGACCCCTACTATCCTAGAATTGGTTGATCGCTCCACAATTAAACCAGAAGGAGTCATTGAAGACCTCAGTATCTCTGTGGAATCTTGGAATTACCCAGTTGATTTTATAGTGTTGCAACCCAAAACAAAGTTGGGGGGGCACCCTCTAATTCTGGGTAGACCTTGGCTAGCCACAGCAGATGCTTTTATCAGCTGTAGATCAGGGTCAATGACAATTTCAAACGGTTATGAAACTAAGCAGCTGACACTTTATCCTCATGCTACACCCCTGGCTAATAATGATAATTCTGTGTGGGTAGATTTTGAGGATCAACCTACTCAACCTCTTCTAACTATCGGACAAGCTTTAAGCCTGAGAGACTCTACTGAGGATGAAATTATCAATAATTTTATTTGCGAGCCATCCTCTGTCACTCCAGAAATTCATAATCAATTAACTACATTATTGGAGTCTGATCATCAAGAAACTTTTAAATCAGGAAGCCCACCTCAAATGCCTAAAACCATCTCCTCCAAAAGCATACCAGTTGAAATCGAACCTGGCAAAACATTAAATATAAACCCTCATTTGACATATGTTGAAACACAACAGTTAACGAGGTTACTTCACGAAAATAAAGAGGCATTCGCATGGGATTACACAGACATGAAAGGAATCTCACCTGAATTATGTACTCATAGAATATATATTAAGGAAGATTGTCGACCAATCTGACAACCCCAGCGACGAATGAACCCAAATTTAAGAGAAATTCTTAAGGAAGAACTTCAAAAACTGCTCAACGTAGGGTTTATCTACCCCATATCAGACAGTGAATGGGTGTCCCCGTTAGTAATAGTTCCTAAGAAGAATGGGAAATGGAGAGTATGTGTAGATTACAGAGCTCTAAATTAAGCCACTCAGAAAGACCACTTTCCATTTCCATTCATTGATCAAGTGTTGGATAATTTGTTAGGGAAGAAATTCTTCTCATTTTTAGATGGTTTTAGTGGGTACAACCAAATTAAAATTGCACCTCAAGATCAAGATAAAACCACCTTCACCAGCCCTTGGGGAACCTTTGCTTATAGAGTCCTTCCATTTGGACTTTGTAATGCACCAGCAACCTTCCAAAGGGCAGTTTTAGGAATTTTTTCTGATATGCTTAATGACTCTATGGAAATTTTTATGGATGACTTTACTCCTTATGGTGTTTCTTTTCAGGAAGCACTGGAAAACCTTGATAAGGTACTTAAACGATGCATACAAGCCCAACTTTCCTTAAGTACAGAAAAATGCCATATGATGATGAGTGAAGGAATAGTGCTTGGACATTTTATCTCATCTGAAGGGATTCAGGTAGACCCATCCAAAATACATGTCATTAAGGATCTTCCTACCCCCAAAACCCAAACAGAGGTAAGAAGATTTCTAGGACATGCTGGATACTACAGAAGATTTATTAAGAACTTTTCCAAAATAGCTTCCCCCCTGTTTGTTTTACTGATGAAAAATGTTGAATTCAAATGGACTAATTTCTGTCAAGAAGAATTTAACACACTTAAACATCAGTTATCTACAGCTCCTATCCTTAGAGGACCTGATTGGACACTTCCCTTTGACATATCCTATGATGCTTCGGACACTGCTATAGGAGCTGTCTTGGGACAGGAAGAAGATCACCTCCCTTATGCTATATATTTCATCAGCAAAAATATGACCCCTGTTGAACTTAATTATACAGTCATTGAGAAGGAATTCTTAGCAGTTATTTATGCAATTAATAAATTTAGACATTACATTACTGGCTATGCTACTTTTGTCCATACTGATCACTCAGCTATCAAGTACTTAATGAATAAACCCATTACAAATGCTAGAGTCACCAGATGGCTATTATTATTGCAAGAATTTGATATTACAATTGTAGATAGGCCAAGAAAAGAGAACGTAGTTTCTAATTTCCTTTCTTGATTGACACCTGATGATGACACCCCAGTAGATGATTCCTTCCCTGATGAATATTTATTTGCAGTTTCTGCTCACTCACCTTGGTATGCAGATATTGCTAACTACTTGGTTACAGGGAAGTTACCATCACATCTATCTTACCGAGAGAAGAAAAGTATTATTCATCAAAGTGATCAGTATAGTTGGATAAGTGGGTATCTTTTTCACACAGGAGCTGATCAGGAGATTTGAAGGTGTATTAGAGAAGATGAGGTGTATGATCTATTGAAAGCTTGTCATGATGGCCCCTGTGGAGGGCATTTTGCTAACAAAAGAACAGCACACAAAATTCTAAGGATGGGGTACTATTGGCCCTCACTCTTCAAAGATGAAAAGAAATATGTCAAGGCCTGTGATAGCTGCCAAAGAGTAGGCCAACCTAATCATAGAGATGAAATGCCATTAAACCCATAGGTAGTACTTGAACCATTTGAAAGATGGGCCTTAGAATTCATAGGACCCATCAACCCTCCATCCAATCAAAAAGTTTATATACTGGTCTGTACAGATTACATGGCCAAATGGGTGGAAGCCAAGGCACTCCACAGAGCAACTGAAGAAGCAGTTATAGATTTCTTATTTAAAGACATCTTCACCAGATTTGGAATGCCAAGAGAATTAGTTACAGATGGAGGACCTCCTTTCAACTCTCATGGGTTCAAAGCCACCCTTCAGAAATATCATATTCAACAGAGAATGACTACACCATACCACCCCCAAGCCAATGGACAGGTGGAGAGCACAAACAAAGTAATAGAAGCCATTCTCACAAAAACAGTAAAGGAAAGTATAAAGGATTGGTCCTACGGGCTCCTTGAAGCACTATGGGCCTACAGAACTACCTGGAGAAATACTACAGGATTTTCTCCCTATGAATTAGTTTATGGAAAGAGTGTTGTTTTTCCTATGGAATTTGAGATAAAAACCTTAAGGACCGCTTTGGCTGTCAACCTTGATCTAAACGATGCACAGACAGCCAGGTTGCAGCAGCTTAATGAACTAGAGGAGAAAAGACTAGATGCCATTTAGCAAACAACCATAAGTCAACAAAAAAGATTACAATGGCATGACAAAAATATCAAGAACAAGCAGTTCCAAAAAGGTAATTGGGCCCTACTGTATGATTCCCGGTTTAAAGAATTTCAAGGGAAACTGCGTACAAGATGGCTTGGACCTTACGAAGTAGACACAGTTTTTCCCAATGGAACAGTAAGGCTCCTCACAATCGATAACTCCAAAACCCCGTTACTTGTAAATGGTCATCGGCTCCATCTATACCAGCGACCTATTTCTAAAGAAGATTTCAAGGCCACATGCATGGCAGATACTCATTTTATTTTTGTTGAGGGGGTCTCTACCCCTAGTAGTAATTAATTCTTTTAAGTTGATTTTCTTTAGTATTAGATTAAATTAGATTTTATTTACTAATAATCCCTTCCAAGAAATACCGTGCTACAGTCAATTTTTACAGGATCCCGATCAAAACACATCCACTAGGAGAGGCCGATTTTACTTCAAAGAAACAAGCTTTCACAATGCTGAAACACCGCTGTGCAGCACTGCTGATTTTCACGATGCTAAAACACCACTGATGAGCACTGTTGACTTTCTTCCTGATGATGAAACACCACGGTTCAACACTTTTTCATTTCTTCCCACTCCCAAAACACTCTAGTCTTCCATTTCATCATCATTTTCATCAACGAAACAACTTCGTCCAGCACTTGTTTCTCCTTTTCCTTTCTGTTGCTGAAACACCATTAGCAGCAACTTTTCCCGATGTTGAAACACCACGGTTCAGCACTTTTTCATTTCTTCCCACTCCCAAAACACTCCAGTCCACCATTTCATCATCATTTTCATCAACGAAACAACTCCGTCCATCACTTGTTTCGCCTTTTCCCTTCTGTTGCTGAAACACCATTATCAACAACCTTTCATTTTCTACCCATTGCTGAAACACCGTTGCGAGCAACCCTTCATCACTTTCCCGATGCTGAAACACCACGTTCAGCACTTTTGATTTCTTCAGAGCCAGAACACCATTGCTCAGCAGTTCTTCATCTACAACACTTGTTTCATCTTTCGCTGTTGCCGAAACACCAGTCTTTCACCATCGTCCGTCAGCAAGCTTTTACGCCCTCAGATTATAGTTCGATCAGCAAAATCTTCGACACAATTCAAAATTCGTCGCCACAACAGGACTCCATTGACATGCATGATATGTTTGAAGCACGAATCAAACGGTAAGGCAAAGGTATGTAAATTTTATGTAACTCAGTTAGGCTATAGTTAATGGGAAAGATTCGACGTCATTATGACCATTCAAGTGCAATTAGTACTAAATGAATTAGATGGGAGGGGAAGTACACATCAAATCCACATACCATCATTACACCCGATTTCACCGCCGTCATCCCCAAATTCACCACCCTTTCGCACATTTAGCCACTATTCCTGCTACGTCGCTCAGAAAACTCATTCTGCAGAAGCTGATACACAAACTCTCGACGCTGTAAATTACCAAGATGGTAGCCATGGGAGGATCTATCGTATGAAATGAGCCCGGCACCACGGCGCTGTTGGAACACTACCCAGTAGCGTATGAAATCTTCCAGCAAGCAGGGTGGTTCAATTATTTCCACAGACTTCAAGGATTTAACGAACAACAAGTCCTACAATTTTCCAGAAATCTTCAGGAGGACCATTCTGTCGTTGACGGAGTGCGAATATTAGTCACAAAGGAAGACATAGCAGAAGTCTCAGGCCTCCCCTTGGACGACAATCGTATGTTCAACAGAAAACACATCATTGGGACTGTTCAGCAGAATTTCTTCCTGCCCAAGGAACGCATTCAACTAAAAGGCAGGGGTGTACAGCTAACCTCATTGCCACCACCATGGCCAGAAGTTGCCAGATTTATCAAGAATTACCTGACCTACGAAGGGCGATATCAGGTAGTGTATCAGCATGACTTCCTCCTACTTTCTCATCTAAGGCATAACAGACGGGTTAATATTCCCTATTATTTTTTGGGCTGTTTGAAGAATATGGCACATTACTGTAGAAGGGCCAAAGATCCAACCCTGTCACTCACCCACCATCGCCTCGTTCAATTACTCAACCACAGGGTTTTTGCCCAACAGAACCTTCCATTAAACAACCCACCCATAAATCCTGCACCAGCTGTCGAAGTCCCTGAAATTCCTGAGGAGCAACAACAAAAAAACCCCCCAGTTTCCCCTGAAATACCCCAAATCCCGGCCACAGGACCAACCAGTCCCCCTACCATACCAGAATCGTCACATACTGCACCAGAGTCTTCCACTCCCGCCCTTCACATTCTAATCGATGACTCTGAACCGGATAATCCCTCCTGCCCCATCATTGAAGAACGACCTCCACGAAAATGAAAACAGATTACCCCCTTTCCACCCTTCTTGCGCAAAAAGCGGACAAGAAGCTCAACTAGGCCACCCTTTGTAGCCACTACCCTAGAATTTCCACCAATTCGACTAATACCCCGTACACCTCTAACTTCTCCAATCCCCGGATCTTTTCCTATTTCAACCACGGGCACTGAAACACAAGAACCAGATGATCCGGATACTATAACATCATCTGTTCCACAGGAAGTAGCTGCAACACAAGAACCAGCTACCCACTCAGTGGCTGAAACACAAGAACCAGCCATAGCTGAAACACAGAAAACAACTACGGTTGAAACACAAGAACCAGCCGCTGACATTGAAATTGAGTTACAGGAATCAGACGCCCAAACAACATTTGTTTCAAATAAAGTAGCAGAAACACAACCAGCTACCCATCCAGTGGCTGAAACACAAGAACCAGTCACTGATATTGAAATTGAATTACGGGAATCACAGGCCCAAGATGCTGCAACACCACCCTCATCAAGCAAAATGGCTGAAAAATCAGCCACCCATTCAGTGGCTGAAACACAAGAACCACCCACTGATATTGGAATTGACATACAAGAATTAGAGGTCGAAGGTGCTGAAACTCTACTATTTCTTCACCAAGAAGCTGAAACACAAGCAGCAGCTACCATTCCTGCTGCTCCAGAAGCAACATTGGCATTTGTCCTGCAGGAAAATGAGTTTTTAAAGTTAGAATTAGAAGCATATAAGCAGGAGTTAGCCAGGGCAAAGGCATCATACGAAAAGGAACACAATTCATACACCTCAAGCCGTATAGCAACCCTGGCAGAACAAACTACAGAAAGCATATGCAAAGAATATATGTGCTGCCAATGTGGAGACATTTATTATCAGGCAGGGTATAAGGTGGTTCAAGTTCCAGTACCAGGAGCAGCCCCTACGCCTTCCCCTTTCGAAGTCAAGACTGAACCTGCTGCAACACAAGAACCAGCAGGCCCTAGCAAACTCAAGACTAAAACTGCTGCAACACAAGAACCAGCAGGCCCTTCCAGGATCAAGAAAGAATTCCTTACTGTTGTTAACAAGTCTGTGCAAACAGTTCCCATGGAGGAAGTTACACCTCCCAGTCGAATCAATCTCTCCACCTCCAGGGAACAATCTACCCCAACCCTGCCTAATCCCACTACTATCAACGCTGAAACACAAACTCGGCCTTGGGATGAGCATGCAGAGATACAAAAGTGGAAAAAGGAGTATGCTGAAACACAGTCCAAACATCTGCAAGTGCATAGGAAAACCTGGATAAATCACACCTTCTCAAATTGGGAAGCATCAGAACAATTACGCCAGGAAGCTCGTGAACTCAAGAAGAAGAACAAAGACCTAAAAGATAGATTGATCCTAACATTTGATTTGATGTAGAAAGTAATGGCCACAAGGAAACCATATTGTAACTATTCTTTATTTCTCATGGAGAGACTCACATGGTTCCAAATTAAATCAATTGTAGAAGGTAAATCCCATGAGGTAATACAACCAACATATTTTGTCAAGACTTTTCTAGCAGCCTCTACCAGGGATCAACACCTCTTATGTGAGGCATACTTCCTTAATGAGGCTATTCCAGAAAACAGGTTGTTAAACATAAATCCCCTTGTTGGGGATGTTCAAATCCGAGCATTCACTTCATTTCTTTATAACCAAATCTGCTGGCAAAATGATTTTCTGGCTGCCAAGCACAATGAAGACAATCGCCTCCTCTAGATTAGACCAGAGCCACAGAGGGCAACCACTTTTATTTCAGAATATTATCAAGTCTTAAAAAAACCAGGGGTGACTGAGCATGTCCAACAATTACAGTCAGTAGTGCTCCAAGAATGTCAGCACAGCATCAGTGCCATAGAGATTCCTGCCCTCCAGGCCAATAACCTGTTTTGGCAGCAATCCACAGAAACGAGACAACAGCATAACCCTTTTGGTTCTGCCAACCTAGAAACAACAATTTCCAGGGTACCCAGCTACATCCAGTGTGTTAGACATTGTGCTGAAAACTGGATAGGGTACAAGTTTTACTTTCCCATCCTCCGGTTGCCCATTGAGAGATATCAAGTCAGTTATAAGTTGCCTCAGAAGGCAGAGATAGCAACGTGGCAAAGACTGTAGCAGGTCCAGGGGTTAAGAACACGAACAAATAACACCTCCCAAAGCTACTGCTTAAGTAATTTACATGATCAGAGCCGGTATCAAGACTCTGATTCAGAGTGAGTTGCCTGAGGACATGCAACACCTTGAGCTGGGGGGATGTTAGGACCGCACAATGCACCTTTTTTCCCATACTTTTTTCCATTATTATACCATTGATCACATGTATTTAGACTCATACTATCACTTCATCCGATCATTCCAAGGTATACAACGTCCTTTCTCATTACTATACGTTTAATCTATTTTGCATAATATTTTACACCACTTTTTGTACTTAACCATTGAGTAGACTGCAGACTAGCATTTGAAGCCTGTTGCTGAAACACAACCCAAGATGCAGATGCTGAAACACGGAGCTGTTACACAGTCCGAGGTCCCTGTTGTTGAAACACAGTCCGAGGCCCCTGTTGCTGAAACACAGTCCGAGGTCCTTGATGCTGCAACACAGAACTGTCATACAGTCCGGAGTTGCAGAGGTTGAGACATAGAGCTGCTACAAAGTCTAGAGCTGCATATGCTGAAACACAGAGGAGACCACCAGAACCGACGATGCTGAAACACAAGGAAGCCGTTACAGTTAGCGGTCAAGGGCGACACAGTCAAGGGCGCAATTCACATGGCTGAAACAACCCGTGAATTGCGATGTTGAAACAACATCGGCAACTATGAGAAGAAGTTGTTACTCCAGTTGTAACATCAATACCTCATCCAGCTCCGGTAATAGCATTTCTGTTCCGTGAGACCAGGACATCCTGCTCTAGTTTAGAAAGAAGATTTGATTCAGATATACATTGTAATTTTTTATATATTGCATCGAGGAGGTTCCCTCTTTAAATAAGGGGAATTCTTCATTCGAGCATCCAAGTTTTTATGTATTGAAAAGCTTCAGAGAAGAGGGATGAGTACTTCATTTTTCAGACTGTAACATGATATTTTGATAGATGAATACAAGACTGCTTTGATTATCTCCTTCTAGTTTTTCTGTTCCAGGGGAATCTTGTGAGAAGGGAGGGCCCACCTTCTTCATAAGATTCACCCGTTAGTTATAGAGTGTGTTCTTTGTTTATGTGTGTTTAATTTTCATATGCTGAAACACTATTTTTAATGAATTCCACTTTGCTGAAACACTACTGACTCTGTCTTAGTTTATTAAATGAAATTCGTAATCTTCTTATTTGCAATCTTGTGTGATGATTTTACAAGGTTAGCCAGAGATTGGGTTAAGGGTTCCTGCTCAGACAGGAAGGAATCAGAATATCCTTTCTTTTGTATATTTCGTTTACTGCTGCAAGTTTGTTAGCCAGAGACTGGGTTAAGGGTTCCTACTCAGACAGGAAGGAATCAGAACATCCTTTCTTCTGTAGATTTCATTTACTGTTGCAAGTTTGTTAGCCAAAGATTGGGTTAAGGGTTCCTGCTCAGACAGGAAGGAATCAAAACATCCTTTCTTCTGTAGATTTCATTGTTGCAAGTTTGTTAGCCAGAGATTGGGTTAAGGGTTCCTGCTCAGACAGGAAGGAATCAGAACATCCTTTTTTCTGTAGATTTCATTTACTGCTGCAATTTTGTTAGCCAGAGATTGGGTTAAGGGTTCCTGCTCAGACAGGAAGGAATCAAAACATCCTTTCTTCTGTAGATTTCATTTACTGCTGCAAGTGTGCTAGTCAGAGAGTGGATTAAGGGTCCCTGCTCAGAAAGGAAGGGATCATACCATCCTGTTCTCTGTAATCTCAATTTCACAAGTGTGCTAAACAGAAATAGGGCTTAAGGTTCCTGCTTAGAAAGGAAGGAGCTAGATGGTCTTGTTCTCTGCTAGATAGAGTTATCTTTTTCTGCATTACTGTTTTCATGAAAGAGTGTTAGTACTGGAGTCTCTGTTTGAGAGTAAGGGTCCTGTTCTCTGATTGCAGAGTAGTGTTCTTTCCTGTTGCAAGTACTATTTTAATGTAATCCAGGATTCTTAGATTAATTTTCAAGATCTGCAATAGGAAGATTGCTTTTCTGTGGTTTAATTCAGAACTTCAGTTCATTCCAGCAAGTGTGATTAGTATAG
>ML780692.1:800657-826970 GCA_009831015.1 Picea engelmannii | reverse complement strand
GGGTCTAACAAACCATGGTTTTTGTTGCACAAATATATTGACAGAAATTTTAACTTATTTGTGCTCTTCTTTGAACTTATTGAACAATTATATTTGTGTCATTGGCAATATATGTTTTGGATGTTATTCATATTGTTTTCATGTTATTCTTCATCTCAACACATCCCTTGTATGTGGCGAAACACGAGATTATGTCCACCAACCATTACGGGCCAATTCTTTAACATTTTCTGCAAGTCTATTTTTGTAGGGTTGTCTAGAAATAATTGTCCAACAAGCAAGTTCATCATTTGCATCTATTTGCAATTGAAATTTTCTATGTTTGTACAATGTGTTTCTTGAGGTTCCCATCGCTTTTTCCACGTGTTGTGTCAAACGATCTTTTATATTTCTAGATGAAACAACTATTGTTTGTATCACTCTACGTGCAACACTGACATCTTTTTTTTCGAGATTTTCCAAAAGATTTTAATACACTAGTTATATTGTCAAAGACATTCTATTTCACCTTTGTATCTTTTGTCAACTTTTGAATAGCCAATAATGATGTAGCTTATTTTAACTTTCTTGACCTTATTAGACAGAGTAAAAGTTGAGCTTGTATTGTTACTGATTCATATTTGAAAAAAGTATTATACATATTCTTAGTTTGATATCTTATATTTAGCTTCTTTCTTCCCAAATTTGTTAGTATCAACATTTTCTAATATTTCATCATCAATGTTGATAGATTCTCCTGCATATTTCAATTTAAATTTTATATTAAAAAACAAAACCCAAACATAAATTCACTAAACTATATACAAGTGTTCATCTTCTATTATCTAAATTTATGTACATACCTGTAGGTGATTCGACTTCTGCTTCAACTTCAATTTCAACGACTTCATCGAGGTTATGTGACAAATCTATTTATGTTTTTTGAAAAACATCAAATCCAAATCACAATCAATTATATTAAACAATAATTTAAATTTGAATTATACACTTTTAATATAGACAATATGTACATGCATACCTGGTTGGACTTCTTCTTGTTGAAAATATTTATTTACATCATCATCATTTCTTTCT
The DNA here is from genome assembly GCA_009831015.1 of Picea engelmannii. NCBI lineage: Eukaryota > Viridiplantae > Streptophyta > Pinopsida > Pinales > Pinaceae > Picea > Picea engelmannii. The sequence goes on along the minus strand of ML780692.1, from coordinate 825,896 downwards.
TCAATATTTTCATGTTCTTGTTTCTTTCTCCAATAATACTCTTTCCTTTGTTCGTTATGGCGAGTTTCGTTTCAAGTGCGATCAAATTTTCTCTTGTGCAAACTTTTGTTTCCTATGAGTATAGTTATCTGTAAAAAAAAATTAAAAAATCAACATTTCAAAATAGTCTCAGAAAAACTTCATTGTCACAAAAATTATTAAAAAATAATATCAAGAATTTTATGTTCAACAAAGCCTTCACCTTGAAAAAATGTTCAACAAATCCTTCAATATATAAATTGTTATTCCAATAAAAACTTGAACTTCAAAAAAATAAATTTTTTTTTTTCATTCAAAACATCAACCACCTTGTTTAAAACAACGAAAAAGATGATTAAAACTTTTTCTTAGGGGCTCTACATACGTAAAAACAAGAAACAAGCGAGTGAATAATTTTCTTGTTGGATTTGTGTGAAGGAGCACTATGCCAATAATTTTCCATTGAAGAAAAAATTGAACGCTTTCGAGAAAGTGGGCAACCCATCCATGGGTTGCTACAGGTTTTGGGTGTTGTTGCAGAGGCAGAACCAATTGTTACTCGAAACCCTGATGTGACAAGAGTTAGTTATGTTCAGGAAGAGATCAATGGGAAAACGACTTTGTCTATGGTGGGCAATGGTGCTACTCACAACTTCATGAGAGAAGATATTGCACAGAGTCTTGGACTACAATTTGGGCAGGCACACACTTCTTTCAAAGTGGTAATCTTAGCTGAACAAGAGATTGTTGGAAAAAACAAGATTGTTCTTATGAAGCTTGGCGAATGGACCAGAAGGGCGAGTTTCATCGTTGTTCCATTAGACGATTACGAAGTAGTGTTGGGTCAAGAGTTCATGTGGATGGAGAAGGAAGTTCACATTTTGCATGTCGATTGTTTGGCTATCATGTCAAAACTTAATCCATGTCTGGTGCATACAGTAAATGGGAATAGGGGGATGAATATGTCTTTCTTGTGCTTGGTTGACGACCAACACCCTTGCTTAGACATCATTGGACAAGGTGAAGAAGTGGCTCAAACAAATAAATTAGACGATCTGGAGGTGTCGGTAGACTTAGAATGGCGCATCAACAAGATCAAAGATATCTTGGTTGATGTTGTTCATGGCATGGAAAAGTTCGCAGACTTTTATGAAGCAAGTATTTTGAAAGAACCGATGGAGACAGAGGAAACAAAGAAGCCAGAGCTTGAGGAACGAAAAGTTGAATCATCCGTTGCACAAGTGTGTGATGGGGAACAATAACGTCTCTGGTACAAACGTGCCAAGGAGGAGGTTGGATGGATTGCAGAAACACTTGGAGGTGGTGAATGGCCCTACGATCCAGAACTTGAGCGCCTTGTAGAGGAAGATGAAGGCATAATTGGTTCTAATGTTCCATTATTGATGTACTTGATGAAGAAGTATGGTGACATTTTGCAGGTTTTGACGAAACAAGATGAGGATGGGAGTGGTGACTCGTTGAGATGCCCCATTCCACTCTGGCATTGAAAACAAGAGCATCTTGGCTTGTTGTCATGAACATGACATCGAGCTTACTAGCACCACAACAACTTAGGAGGATGTGATGGTTGAGAAATTGTGAATAGAAATGAGTGGTTTTGGTGTTTAAGTGAGTTCTTACGGACTTGGTGTGATGGTTGGACTAGTTACCCGACTAACTAAGACACAAGGGGATCCAATGCACATTGAAAGTAGAGGTAGTTGGAGTAAGGACCCAACATCGATACGCGAAGTAGAATCCAAGGTCATGACAGATGTGGTTGGTAACCGTAATAGACGAAGTAATGTTGGGTTTGCTGAGATGACAACAAGTTGGAGTGGGGAAGGATGTAAGGCTTGGGGCGTCAAGACCAAGCTCGTGCGCTTCCACCATAGACCAAGACAAACAAAATCAGGCATGCAGGATGATCGGTGTGAATGAGGAGATGAAATTATTCATATAGAGGAAAGTTAGGGTTCCTTGGGCGCGCATCGTGCTAAGGAATGAGTCCACCCAAAGATGGATTACGACATAAGTTAGGCATTGGCTTAATGAAAGACGTGGCAGGTGATGGGTACTTTGTCAAACGGAGAAATGGGCGCATCACCAAAACAATGGGTTGGGTGGGACAGAAGGGGCGTCGGTCAAACGGTTCGATGAATAAGGTGCTCGATCCAACCAAGAAACAAAGGAATACATATAGCGGGTGAGCTCGGTCACCTTGGGCATACGACGCGCCAAGGGGAGATTTGATCCGGATTTAGGAGCGGAATGAACTGATTAACAGACTGAATACAATAAACACATAGAAATGAAGAACAACATAGATATCTAGTAAACAATATCTTCTATCGAATAAATGAAATAGGTTGAAACTATAAAACTGCAGAACTAAAAAACTTGCTCCAATGGTGGTAGTTATCTCGAAGAAGAGATGTGGTTGCTATGTGCATCCGTCTGAGAAGAATGATTACAATGAGGCTTCAAAGGCCTTTTTAACACTACTCATGAATGCCAAAACCCTAGACATCCAAGAACCTAACCCTAGGAGATGAAACGCCAAAGCTTATCTGGAGTCATAACTTTTGCATACGACCTATGTTTTAGGCACGTGATATCCCGTTAGAAAGGTCTTTTTGAGAAATATAGATTACACCATCAAAATCTAACTCCGTATATAGTTTAAATGTGGTGAGAAATAAAAACATTGTTTAGGGCCCCAAAACAGCCCTGGAAGTACAAAAAGATGTGCTAACATGAAAACATACAAAATAAGCCAGTTGGATTAGGTGGGAGGCCACCAATATCCACCTGGAAGATGTGTAGGGCTTCAGATAGTCCTGAAAGTGTAGAACCCACAATTACAAAAAAGTACAAAAGAACGTGTTGAACTAAAAACTATCAAGACGAGCCAATTCGAATAGGTGGGTGGCCACCAATATTCACCTAGATCAAGCTTGACCAAGGTGTCATGCAAAATACATTTAGCCATCGGTTGAAGATCAGTTGTGGACATGACTTGGGTGCCCAAGAAAAATGAACGAGTTGATTGGAAGAGAGGAGGGCGTTCTTAGGTGAGTCGATCGACTCACCTAAGGGATGCACGCACCTTAGATGAAGGTCGACCAAGTGTTATGTGGATAAACTGCCAAATGATGGGTCACTCTAAGGCAATAGGACTCACCAGTTCACAAGGTTGTGCACCTATATATGCCAAGAAGGAGATAAGATGAAATTAATTCATCCAAGGATCCAAGATCATTCAACAAGTGACCAAGTGTGGGAGCAGGTTGGTGATTGCAGGTTGCATGGATTGAGGTAGGGGTAGCATGTATTGTAGAGATGAAGCATGAAGGAGAAGAGCTTGTTTAAGATTTATGTTTGTGGTAATGAAGGCTTTTGCAAGATGATAGAGGAAGTTGGTTTGTTGTGTTTCACACAGGTTATTGGGTAAACTTGAGCGAAAGCTCCTTGTAAAAATATCTTCGGTATAGTGGCACAAGTTGTAGACTCGACACACTTCTGCCTTTGTAATAAAAATCTGGTATTTGGTCGATTTGGCCACCCACTTGCATACTCGTTTTCACTGTTGTATGAATGTGTTATATTACTTGTTTATGTTCTAAGTACAAATGCAAACATAAACTGTTAGCAATAACAAATCTAAGAGTAAGGCATAGTTCGAGCCAAGTAAACCGATGTGGTCTTGCCGTCGAGTTGAAAAGTCGTGGTGCGACACGTCGTTGAGAATGGTGGATTTGTATGCCATCCAACCGAAGTTCTCCAACTGTGTGACACATACCCTACTACAACGTTTCTTTTAAAATCTGTTTCCTCTTATAAATGGCAGGTAAATACAAATACTTATAAATGCCAAGTAAATATAAAAATCTTAAAAATTTTAACGTTAATTTTGTATTAAAAATTTAAACCCTTAAAAAACCCAAAAGGTTTTAATTTACATCCTACTAACAAGTGTCACATCAAAATACTTATGAAAACGTTGCTATAATATCATTGTGTCAATCTATGCGAGTTGTTCTCCATGATATCTTGAATAAAAAAAGATTTTTTTTGTGCAAAGCAACCAAGGGTATCTAGTTTTCAAATATGTCATGTCGACTCAATTCACAATGTGTGCCAAGTGGCAAGATGGTTCCAGTAAATGTTTTCGGTAGTGAGATGTTTAAATGCAATATAACTTCATTGCCAACCACTTCTCTTGTCGCTTGCACTAATTGGTTTTCCTTCCACTTTATGAAAAGAATCATCTTCTCACATCAAGAGACTTTCTCAGAGAAAAACGGGTCATGCGTAAATGTGGTGCGTCTTTAAACTCTCATCCCGATAACATGTGTAACATCAAAACATTGTTAAACCAAGCCAGTTGTTATCCATAAATCTTCACATCAAACCATGCCAGTTGTTATCCATAATATTAAAATATAGTACACTCATGTGACCCTCGTGTAACATCAAAATACTATTAAATAAAATCTTCTAGTGCCCACTGCTTCTCTTGTCGCTTCCACTAATTGGTTTTCCTTCCACTCTCTGAAAATAATCATTTTCTGACATAAAGAGACTTTCTCATAGAAAAACACATCATGTGTTTGAAACCCTCATCCCGATAACAATTGTAACATCAAAATATTGTTAAACCATGCGAGTTGTTATCCATAAATCTTCACGTCAAACCATGCCAATTGTTATCCATAATATTAAAATACAGTACACTCATGTGACACTCATCCCCATAACAATTGTAACATCAAAATACTATTAAATAAAATCTTTCAATGCCCACCACTTCTTTTTTCGCTTCCACTAATTGATTTTCGTTCGACTTTCTGAAAATAATCATTTTCTAACATAAAAAGACTTTCTAAAAGAAAAACACATTATGTGTTTGAAAGTCTCATCCCAATAACAATTGTAACATCAAAATATTGTTAAACCATACCATTGTTATCCATAATATTTAAAATACTATCAAATAAAATCTTCCAATCTTCTAGTCCACCACTTCTTGTCACTTCCATCCATGGGTTTTTCTTTCACTTTCTTAAAAAAATCATTTTCTAACCTAAAGAGACTTTCTAAAAAAAACCTCATTTCTTTGAGGCTATCATCCCAATAACCAATGTAACATCAAAACACTGTTAAAGCATGTAACATAAATCTTCAGATCAAACCATGCTCATGAGGCTCTCATCCCAATAACCAATATCCAGTTGTTATCCATAAATCTTCACGTCAACCCAAGCCAATTGTTATCCAAAATATCAGTGTGTTCCCACGAATTTTTTTTGGCAAAGCAACACATGGACTCACCTTTTGAAATATGACCAAACCAAACGCACATGTCGTGTGTACTTAATGCTTAATGTGTGGTCATGGTTCATGTGCTAAGTATTAAAACACAGTACAGCTCCACTAGAGGAAATTGCCCAGCACTTCTCTGGTCGCTTCCAGCGTTCCACTAATTGTTGTCCCTGCCCCACTTCTCTTGTCGCTTCCAGCGTTCCACTCATTGCATTCCATTCATTTAATTTGTTATTAGTTAATAAAAATAAATTAAATATATATATTTTTAAAACATATTAAATAAAATATTGATATTTCAAATTTTATAAAGTTCAACTTTTAAGATAAGTTTAATTTTTTTAAAGTTTAATATATGTAATTTTATTAATTTAAATATGCAATGTGGTTTACTAATTAGGATGGGGCTTTGCTATAGGTTCACATTTTGTTTACAGAACCCTTGTGTATAAGGGGGAAGATGTTTCAATGTCTCCACCTTTGTTAAGAGTTTTTAGTTGACTAGCATTGTTTCAATGTCTAGTTGAATTTATTCAATAGTGTAATCATTGTAGTGGAAACACTACTTCCTCTTTCACAAACAATAATATATGTAGAATATGTTAATTAACCCATTACACTTAAAATTTAAAAACATGATATTCTATAATCATATAATATTCTATAATAATTACAATTCAATAAATTTATTTAAAATATGATATAAGCATTTTCTTTCTTTCGTGTAGAATGCACTTCCCACTTAATCATATCTTTTACTATATTTTTTTTTTTATATTGAATAGACCTCTCACTTTTCTTTGAATATTACTCCCATTTATATTTTATTTTAAAGTAATCATGTATAATATTGTTAAAATTTGATATAAATATTGATTATTTTTTTTAAGAATGCAGATCTCAAATTATCATTTTTCACTATATTTATTTATATTTTTATTCTTTCTATTAATAAATTTCTCATTTTTTTTTTAATTTTAATAAAAATTATTGTATATTTTTTAACAAATTTCTTATTTTTGGGGTTTGTAGAACTTTTAGGGATGGAGTGTATTGTTAAAACATTCATATAATGCCTAATTATCAATTTTATCAAATACTACAACAACAACAAAAAAAAACTTTCTCACTTTTATTTTTATTTTCAAATAATCTTATAAATCTAATAAAATTGTTGTAATCTAATAAACCTCCCAATTTTGTTTTATTTTAAAATAATCCCCTAAATTTAATAAAATTATTATATTTCTTTCTTTAAACAACCTCCATTTATAATTTTATTTTAAAATAATCCTATGAATCTAATAAAATTATTTTAATATTTATAAATCTAATAATAATATTTGACCGGCATTAAGAAATCCCACTATAGTTTTATTTTAAAATCACCCTCTAAAGCTCCTAAAATTATTATATCATCAATGGAAATCCCACTTTGCCTATAAGTATTTATATTTCTTTCTTTCATAGTCAATGGACTTAGTATTTTTTCCATTGTATAGATTTCCTAATTATTTATATTTTATATTTTTAACTAATTTTTTATATTTATTATAATTATATAGAGAGAGTAGGTAAATTTGTATTAGAAAAAGATGTAACAAACACTACAAGAAAAATTCCATCACAATGTAATTCCAATAAAACATAATAATAGTTATAAAATTTATACAGAATCATGTTATAGGCGTAAAACAAAAAATGGTTTTATTCTTGTACACAATAATTCAGTGTTTCTTTATTCTATATATTCTATTGTAAATGCCTAGAATTTTTAAAGTCTAAAAAAACATTTAAAACGGCCTTAAGCACGACAACTAGCATCATCCTCCAAACCTATATTGGTCGGTTCACCATCTTGGCTCACTCATCCCATTTCCTCATTGAATCAATGCACATATTCTTCCTCTTTTAACCCTGCTCTAGACGAATTCATTGAGATTCTTGGATTTGAGGTCATTGCTTGATCACCTTTGCGAAGATTGAGAGTTAAATTCTGGAGAAGGCTAAATTCTACTTCTACCACTGCCAATTGTTGCTTTAATGTCGTGAGAGATCGCATAATTTATGCTACTTGTGCTACCATTTGGTTCTCAATTTCATGTATTTTGGTAGAAAGATTAAACAGATAAACATTATTACAATAGATGTGTTCTTCGTGGCCTCACAATAATTTACAAATCTCTTGCAAATCCATTGAATCCATTATATGCTATGTGGAGAAATCACATAGGAGAAATCACCTCATGTGATTAAATTACATTCATTTCTAATAGAAACCATTGAGTTCCTTCCCTCCTTAGATGATCCAGATTATATTGAGAATGACATGAAGTCAAAGATGTAACAAGGAAATACACAGAGATATTGCAAGAAACACAGTAATACATATAAACTCATATTCTATTAATGATTTTCTGAATTACAAAAGATTGTAAAATGCAAAGCACACAAGCTAGCTAGAATGGTGGTAGCTTGTCTTTGAAGATAGATGTGTGATGACTATGCTCATTTGTAAGAAGCTAATTAAAAAGAGGCTGAAAAATCCTTTTAACATAAAGAATCATTGAGAAAACCCTAACCCCAAAAGATGAAACGCCTAAAGGTTTGTGGGCCCTGATGTGGTTAGTTCATATGTCAACTTCCAGGGGGCGCAACTTTTGCATACGATCTTTGTTTGGGGTGCTCGGTACCTCATCGAAAAGGTCTAGCTTAGGAGTACACATTCCATTTGGCCTAGCATCTACCTTTCGTTACATGGTAGGTGTTACCGAGCCAAAAAAAAACGTCGTTTAGGGCCTCAAAATGGCCCCAAAAGTTCAGGACCCGAAAACCATAGAAAAACTGCCAAGATGTCGAACCATTATAAATTAGTGTAACAGGTGGGTGGCCACTAGTATCCACCTGGATTAGTCCTCCCCCCTTAGGAAGAAATTTTTCCCATTGCATCAAGCTCCTCCGTCAAATGGGGAAACTTCTGTTGAATCTGGCTCCTAGTGAGCCACTTGCCCTGGTGAAGAAGCTATCCCGCTTTGACAACTCGAGAGAGTTAGATGTTCGGATGGTAGGTTCCCTTCATCTTGGTGTCCATGATCCGATCAACTGTCGCATGTTGAATGTAGTCAAGATTGAGTTATGTAGGGGCCAAGTGCTCGGCCGCATATGAAGTGTCCAAGAGTGGTAGAAAATAATATGGGGGAAGTAGTTCCACATTAACTTCTGGGTGTAAGCTAAGGAAAGGAGGAATACTTAATTCAAAAGAATTCTCACCCACAATATTAGTGATGGTGTAAGGCCCATATCAAAGTGGGCGGAGCTTCTGATGGAATCTTGTCATATGCTCTTTCTACAAATGCAACCATATCTTATCGCCCACCTGAAACTTCTATGGTACCCAATGTTGATCATGGCATTGCTTGTACTTGGTGTTGGATTTATGCAAAATGTCATGAAATTGTTGTTGAATGTGATGGATTTTCTCAACAAATTTGGTCGCTCGATCAACCTTGGTCTGAGCATGGGAGGACTCTTCCTGTGCAGCTGTAATGAGCAAAGCTATGTCAATGGGGGCCAATGGTTGGAACCCTAAGCACACCTGAAAAGGGTTGTGGTTGTTAATCCCTAGATAAATCCACATGATATGTATAAAACCCCTTATTATGCCCTAGATATTGAATTATTACATTTCTAGTAAGTCGGCTAGAACTCTTCTTTGCACCCTCTCATTATAATTGTAACCCTTTGTCTCATATATATATATATATATATATATATATATATATATATATATATATATATCAATGAGATCTAGTATTAGGATCATCTTATCTCATCTCATATTATGTTCTGAATTTTATATATTGTAAAGGAGGGTTCCCCCTCGAAGTGGACTGAATTTTATTGATTTTTTATCATTTTTAAGGCGTTGGATCATAACAGTGGCCAATAGAGTTGTGGAGGGCTTTGTTGTAACTATGTTGAACATAAGGAAGGCTCTCATCCCATGTGCATGGATGTTTGAAATTGTATATTTTCAAGATATGGAAAATCACCTTGTTGGCCCCCTTTGTTTTTCCATCAGTCTGCGAGTGGAAGGCAGTCGATTTGGTCAACTTGGTATCCACCATCGACCATAGGATGGAACAAAAAGTAATTAGGAACATACTATCTCGATCTTAAATAATGGTCTGTGGGAGCCCAAAATGAACCCAAACATGTTCAAATAAGATCTTAGCGGTGGCCTTTGTTGTGATGCTCTTCTTGCAGGGTGCCAAAAATGCCATCTTATAGAATCGATCAACGACCATGAAGACACAGTAATTCCCATGCTTGGTTGAAGGTAGGATGGACATTTAATCCATGGAGATGGACTCCCAAGGAATATCGAGAGTAGGCAAAGAGGTGTATAGCCCCTATTGTTTTATGGTGGGTTTGGCAATGGTGAGGGTAGTGCAAGATCTGATGTACTTGCAGACATCATGTCGAAGCTTTGGCCAATAAAAATGATTTTGTAGTACTACCACTGTTTTTCCACACCAAAGTGTCCTGTCACCCAACTGTAATGAGCTTACCAAATAAACTTTTCATGCTCGCTTGAAGGAACACAGAGATAGCTCAGATGGCATAGCAGTCCATCCTAGAGATGAAAGTCTGGAACTAGTTTGCTTGCATTCAATGTATGATAGGGATCAACAAAGTTACATTCACTATTGTATCATTGTGGCCACCCAAATGTCTCATTCCCATAGGAGTTGTTAGTCCTTAACTTTGTTTTTGACTGATTGGGTGTCCTTAGTCCCTGTCCTACCCTTTTTCCATGAATTTTTATTAAACTTTGTTTTTTCCTTCTTAGCTTGAAAGCTTATTTTAAATATTTTTATGCACTTTTTAAATGATTTTGAAGTTTTTGAAGATTAGGATATGATATGAAAGCTTCCTATCACATCACTTGTCTTTTCCTCATTTAAATTTTCAAATTTTGTCAAAGTGGAAAGGGCGTTGCAAGAAAAGTGTTATTCTTGCAGCGCTGGGAATAATCATTGTTTTGCATGCGCCACCCTACCCAGATCGTGTTCTAACATTCAAAATCATTATTAGATGATCTGCACATCTCTATATGATCTATTTCACAATTGTTATTCTTATGTTGACAGCTAAATCTGGAGGATCGATCTGTACTCGCCAACTCAACATCAAATCAACACGCCTGATTATCATTCCATATGAATGAAATCATTATCTGCTTATTTTAGTATGTCTTTCATTCTATGCATGCTTTGCAGGTAAAGAGATAACTCTTAGTTTTCAATAGCCCTCGAAAGTTGGAGATCAAACCCTCGATATTCTCAGAAATTGTCTACAACATTGTATCAGTGTTATGGTGCCCAAAAAGACTAGTCAGATAACCTGATTGGAACCTGAAGGGACAGAATTGCTAGAATCATTTCCTCAAATGGTGCATCAATTCAAGGATGTTGGTTGGTTCGAATTCTTCTCGACATTCTAGGGTCATGACGAGAAGATCTATATGATATTTGCTCAGATTTTTTATGGTTTTTAATCTGTAGTTGGTAAACTTCGGATGCACGTGACAAAGCATTCCATAGATAAAGCTTGCAGGTTACCAGTATATGGGGAAATATGGTGGAAGAAAGAAAATGTAGTTATGGAGTCTGTAAATCAGTTTTTAATTCTAGAAAAGCAAAACCCCAACTAGAGCCAGGTTATCCCACATAGCTGGGTGAGGAAAGAATGGCACACTGCCATGTTGATTATCCACAGGTACATTACATGTGAAGGAAGATTTTCTCTAGTCCATCTCTATCATATTAAACTATTGATCCATGTAAATGGTGATTACCCTCTTAACCTACCCTATTTCTTATTAAAAATTCTATCCAAGATGTTTAAGAGGATCCATTCACATCCTGCCACAACAAAAAACAGTCTTTTTCATCAAGGGTTGATCAGAACGTTGGTAGTCTTTTCCTTAAATGAAGTTCATAGGTCTTGGGACTCGTTAATCCAGTCATTAAAACCTAATCTACAAGAAACTAAGTCTAAAAATTTCAAGGGGCAGAAACCTGTAAAAGAGAAACAGACCACTCAAGCCACTGAGGTTTTGATGAAAGAAAATTCCCCTGCAACTAGGGTAAATCATGCTCGCAAGAGAAAATTACAAACCTAGAAAGCTATTGGTGATTTTACTATGGGTAAAATTAATGAGAAAGGCACTACCAGTCGAGGTAAGAAACTTAAAATGGATGAAGAGGCTGACATCCATCTTGATCCAGATATAAAAAGGGAATTTGATGAACATGAAGACCAGAAAAGGGAAAGTAGATTGCACAGTACTCCAGAAGACCTGTGACTAGGGCAAATACAAAGTCAGCTTCAATATCTGAATCTACATTTAAAGGAATAGATGCAGTTAATGATGAGAGAAAAGATCTTTTTCTAGAACTAGATCAGCTGCAAGATCTTCCAAAAACCAAAGACACAGAAAGCACAGATGAAGAAGACCTCAGTATTGGGTTATCTTCAAAATATGTAATTAAACTAAGGAAACCCCAAGCTTTAATAGATTTGAACTTACATGACCCAGTAGAGGAATATCCAGAATTCAAGGTGGAAGCAAGGAAACAAAAAGACAGAGTAAAGGAGTTGCAGAGTATGATTAAGCAATTGAATAAAGAAAAATGTTTTGTTCAGCAATGGAATGCTAAACAACAAGAAAAGATACAAGATTTCAAAAAGAAGAGGAAAGAGGAGAAGGCATTACTAAAGGAGGTAAGAGAGTCCAATATAAGATTATATTTGCATATTGTTGTGCTAACAACTAAGCTCAAACAAAGAGACACCAAGGATTCTATAGTCATAATACCATGATAATTCAAGGAAATTCTACCTCAGTTTTGATTGTTCAATGTTATTACTCAGAAAGTAAAGATGAGTAGTTTGGTTCTTAGTGTTGGGTTCAAATGGAACTTTTTGATATCTCATATGAATCAACTCAGCAAGATAGTATTCCTCTTTTTGTGGGATTTGCCAGTTTTATAAAACTGTTTCCTAATCTATATTCAGATTGGTTGTTGAGCCTACTAAAATATAGGCAATAGAAGTGCCCGTATGAGCTTTATTCTCCTACAAAATAGTCATTGACATAATCCTATTGTAAAACTGTAAACTAAAAAATAGGATCCACAGGAGTACTCTGTGTGCTTTAAAAATACACTGGAAAGATGGTATGTGGGTCAATTAGTTGGGCATTCAAGGACCTTTTTTGTAAAAATCTCCATTGTAAGACAAGACTATATTTCATATTGGTACTAAATGGAAAAGGCATGTTGATGGTCAAATATTCTTTCATATCTTTATCTGTTTCTTTTCTTACTTGAATACATTTATTCTATTGCAATGCATATGATTTTTTGATTGTGGGTGACAGAGTGAAAAATTTACTAGTTTTGTTCATAATTAAGATTGTTTTCAAGTACATGTTCTTGTTTCTTAATGATATTTTAAAATACGAAATTCCTGTGTGAGTTGACAAACTAGATACTCACATACCTTCCTTTATTTATTTACCTTACCATTTGATCTATTAAAGTGACTACCATTTAATAAACCAGTGGTATGTTTACTTGCTTTTATATTGAGTTAAATGTTTATTTGAATCCTTGAACTAGCTTTCAACCATTTTCTAAAAATCTATTCAGAAAACCCTTAATAAATACCATTGGAATAACCTGATGATGCCCTAGCTTGCCCTCTCACAGTCAAGTGCAACTTTAGAGACTAATGCTTATATTGTAGTAGGCTCAACAGCCAATCCGAATATAGATTAGGAAACGGTTTTATAAAACTGGAAAATCCCACAAAAAGAGGAATACTATCTTGTTGAGTTGATTCATCTGAGATATCAAAAAGTTCCATTTGAACCCATCACTAAGAACCAAACTACTCATCTTTACTTTCTGAGTAATATCATTGAACAATCAAAACTGAGGAATAATTTCCTTGAATTATCATGGTATGATGACTGCAGAAGCCCTGGTATCTCCTTGTTTGGGCTTAGTTGTTAGCACAACATTATGCCAATATAATAGTATATTGGATTCTCTTACCTCCTTTAGTAATGTCTTCTGCTCTTTCCTCTTCTTTTTGAAATCTTGTATCTTTCTTGTTGTTTAGCATTCCATTGCTCAACAAAATATTTTTCTTTCTTCAATTGCTTACTCATACTATGCAGCTCCTTTACTCTGTCTTTTTCTTTCCTTGCTTCCACCTTGAATTCTGGATATTCCTCTACTAGGGCAGGTAAGTTCAAATCTATTGAAGCTTGGGGTTTCCTTAGTTTAATTACATATTTTGAAGATAGCCCAGTACTGAGGTCTTCTTCATCTATGCTTTCTGAGTCTTTGGTTTCTGGAAGATCTTGCAGTTGATCTAGTTCTGGAAAAAGATCATTTCTCTCATCATTAACTGCATCTATGAATTTAAATGTAGATTCAAATACTTAATTTGACTTTATAGTTGCCCTGGTCACAGGTCTTCTGAAGTACTGTGCAATCTACTTTCCCTTTTCTGGTCTTTTCTTTTGTTCCTCGGATTCTTTCTATGTTTTACGTAAAGAAGATGCCACAACCTGTTTTTTGATCTCTTTCTTGGAGTCTTCTGAATTGTATTCTATGATTATGAGCTTCTCCTTCTTGATGGAAGGATGAAAAATGGATTTTGAATTCAGTCTGAATTTTTTAGTAGCTCTGGTAGAATTTCTTCTAGGATATTTAGGTACAGGTGTTTTCTTCTTACTCTATTTCTTACCCTTCGTAGTCTTATTTCATGTAGGTTGTTTCTTCTGTTTGGATGGATTTTGAATTGGACTTGTGATGTAATCTTCATGTTCATCAAATTCCCTTTTTATATTTGGATCAAGATGGATGTCAGCCTCTTCATCCCTTTTAAGTTTCTTACCTCGACTTGTAGTGCCTTTCTCAATAATTTTACCCATAGGAAAATCACCAATAGCTTGTTGGGTTTGTAATTTTCTCTTGCCAGCGCGAGTTACCCTGGCTGCAGGGGAATTTTCTTTCATCAAAACCTCAGTGGCTTGAGAGGTTTGTTTCTCTCTTATAGGTTTCTTCTCCTTGACAGTTTTAGACTTAGTTGACTGTAAATTAGGTTTTAATGACTGGATTAACCAGTCCCAAGACCTCTAAACTTCATTTAAGGAAAAGACTACCAATGTTCTGATCAACCCCTGATGAAAAAGACTATTTTTTGTCGTGGCAGGATGTGACTGGATCCTCTTAGACATCTTAGATAAAAAATTTAATAATAAATAGGGTAGGTTAAGAGGGTAATCACCATTTACATGGATCAACAGTCTAATATGATAGAGATGGACCAAATAAAATCTATCTTCACATGTAATGTACCTGTGGATAATCAACAGGGCAATGTGCCATTCTTTCCTCACCCAACTATGTGGGATACCCTGGCTCCAGTTGGGGTTTTTCTTTTATGGAATTAAAAGGTGATTTACAAACTCCATAACTACATTTTCTTTCTTCCACCATCTTTCCCCATATACTGGTAACCTGCAAGCTTTAGCTATGGTATTCTCTAGCACATGCATTAGAAGTTTACCAACTATAGATTCAAAACCATCAAAATTATGAGCAAATATCATAGAGATCTGCTCGTCATGACCCTGGAATGTTGAGGAGAATTTGAACCAACCTGCATCCTTGAACTTATGCGCCATCTGAGGAAATGCTTCTAGCAATTTTGTCCCTTCAGGTTCCAATCTGGTTATTTGACCACTCTTTTTGGGCACCATAACACTGATACAATGTTGTAGACAATTTCTGAGAATATTGAGGGTTTGATCTCCAACTTTCGAGGGCTGTTGAAAACTAAGAGTTGTCTCTTTACCTGCAAAGAATACGTAGAATGACATACATACTAAAATAAGCAGATAATGATTTCATTCATATGGAATGATAATTAGGCGTGTTGATTTGATGTTGAGGTGGCAAGTACAGATCGATCCTCCGGATTTAGCTGTCATCATTAGAATAAAAATCCTGAAATAGATCATATAGAGATGTTCAGATACTCTAATAATGATTTTGAACATTAGAACACGATCTGGGTAGGGTGGTGCATGCAAAGAAATGATTATTCCTGGCACTGCAAGAATACCGCTATTCTTGCAGCACCCTTTCCACTCTGACAAAATTTGAAAATTCAAATGAGGAAAAGACAAGTGATGTGATAGAAATATTTCATATCATATCCAAATCTTCAAAAACTTCAAAATCATTTAAAAAGTGCATAAAAAGATTTAAAATAAGCTTTCAAGCTAAGAAGGGAAAAACGGAGTTTAATAAAAAATCATGGAAAAAGGGTAGGACAGGGACTAAGGACACCCAATCAGTCAAAAACAAGGTTAAGGACTAACATTGGCTCCTTCTTGAGATAAAGTTTTATGATGAAGCTTTAAGAACTATTGACCAATGCCTTCCTATCCTTCTGATTCAGTTTATTTCCCTGTTCTGTCATCCTTTATTCAAAACCACAAAATTGTAAAGAAACAATTTCATTGGGTATATGGAGTCTTTATTTGAGATTAAAAAGTAAATCCTAATGTACAAACTAAACTCTCTGACTGATTTTAAAGGAAATAATGTTTCAGGAATATCCCATTTATTGGGCCTCCTAAAATCTCACTATCATCCAAATTATGTAAGAGAAAGGTATTGTTGTTCATGACCTTGACTACTTTGAAAGGACCATACCATAAGTTGTCAAACTTACCATGTTTATCTTTGTCCTCTCTTCTAGCATCCCATCTCAATACAAGATCTCCCTCTTGGAAAATATCCTTCTTTGTCTTTTTATCAAAAGTTACTTTGACTCTGCTCTGATGAATAACAACTTTTTGATCCATCTTTTTTCTACTATGTTGAACCTCTATCATTTGGAAAACTCTCCTTTGAATGTCATTGGGTTCTTCTAAATCCTCTTGAAAAAAATTTAAGAAAAGGTAAACCCAATTGAGTTGGAAAGACAACCTTTGTTCCGTACACCATTTGGAAAGGGTAATTTCCAATAGATTTCTTATTAGTGATCCAATCAGCCCATAGGGAAAATTTTAATTTGGAATCCCATAACCTTTTGTTTTCTATAAGTAATTTTTTGATAATCCTTATGAGGATTTTATTGGATGATTTTGCTAACCCATTGCCTTGGGGATAGTAAGAAGTAGAATGGACCAATTTGATGTTATATTTATTGCAAAAATCAATCATTGAATTTGATTTGAAACCTTGAGTATTGTCGGTAACTAGCTTCTTAGGACAACCAAATCTAGAAAAAATATGCCCTTCAAGAAAATCCATGATTACCTTGTCTGTTGCATTTCGGTTTGGGATTGCTTCAATCCACTTGGTAAAGTAATCTGTGTTTGTGAGTATCCATTTATTTTGTCCATAAGAGAGAGGATGGATTTCTCCAATGAAGTCTAGGCCCCACTGTTGAAAAGGTCCATGAGCTATGACGGGTTTTAAAGGTAGAGACATAATTTCTATTTTCCTGCAAAATTTTGACATGGTTCACATGCCCTCACCTGAGTAAATATGTCAAAAAACAATACAGGCCAATAGTAGCCTGCTCTTAAAATTTTGAAAGAAATGGATTTCCAATGGTGATGTCCCCCATAAACACCCTGGTGTAAATCACATAAATTTTTGTTTGCTTCCTCTTCATCAACACGCCTTAACAGAATTACATTAGGATCTTTCCAAAACAATATTTGATCAATAATGCAATATTTCACTGATTTCAATTTAAGTGATCTAAACTTGGATTTATCTAAATCAGGAGGAGACTGAAGATTTAGTAGAAAAAAGATAACATCTTTGTACCATGGTGAGGAAAAATATTTGCTACGTACCTGTGAGCCAATTTCCTCAATATGAAATGATGAATTCTGTGATTTGCTGGAGAAATGATATAATCCAATTTCTTTGCAATTTGACTCTGTCATCAATTTGGAAAGGCCTTGTCCTTTTATTAACTGAGTGGGATTTATATTCAAGTTGTATTCCAGAATTTTAGTTATCCACTTGCCCCTCTTTCCTTCACAATCAGGTTGGACCAAAATTTCTTTAACTGCACTACTTGGAACATATACAGTAATCTCAGATTGTAGGACATATACCCTGAAATATTTTAAATCCTTCACCAGATCATATGCTTGTTTTTCTATAATATCATATTTTAGTTCAGAATCCCTATGAGTCTTGCTAAAGAAAGAGATAGGTTGTTCATACCCATGGTCATTTCTTTGTAAGAGAACAAAAGCTATAGTGTCTTCAGAGGCAAATGAAAAAATTAAAAACTCCTTAGAGTAATTAGGGTTGATGAGGACAGGTGCCTGGATTAGAGCACGCTTAATCTTTTCAAAATATTCTTTTGCTTCTGGTATACATTTTATTTCAGCATCCTTCTTCAACATATCAGTGATATACTTGACGATTTCTACAAAATTTGGTATAAATCTTCTTAAGAAATTGATTTTACCTATGAAATATTGGATAGACTTCTTATTTCTTAGAATGTCTATCTGTTGAATGACCTTTACTCTTTTAGCATCTATCTTGATTCCTTCCGTTGAAACAATATGTCCTAAAAGTTTTCTTTCTTCCATGGAAAAATGAGATTTTTTAGGGTTTAATGATATACCATATCTCCTGCATTTTTCAAATGTCTGCTTCAAGTGTTGCAAGTGTTCATCATTTAGAAGTTGAGAACACAGTAATATCATCAAGATAAATAACCATAAATCTATCTTTCTCACCAACAAAAGTAATATCCATAGCTCTTTGAAATGTTTCTCATGCATTCATTAATCCAAAAGGCATATTTTCATACATGAAAGTGCCCTAGGGAGTGGTAAAAGTTGTCTTCTTCTTATCTTCCTCCATCACTGATATCCGATTATACCCTGAATAGCCATCAAGCATAGAGATTCTCTTTGCCCCTACTACTCTTTGTAGAATATGATCCATTTTAGGTAATGGATAATTGTCCTTTAGAGAACATATGTTCAGATTTTTTAAGTCTACACAAAGCCTTATCTCTCCATTCTTTTTCCTGGCAGGTACTAAATTAGCTACCCACTCTGAGTATCTCAGTGGTGCTATAATTTTAGCATCCAACAACCTTTTCAGTTGTTTTTCAATTATAGGTAGCAACAATGGATTGAATTGTCTAGATTTACGCTTAAAAGGTTTGGATCCAGGCTTTAAAGGAATCTTGTTCTGCATAATCTCTTTATCAAAAACCTTAAGGTCTTCATAAGACCAGGAAAAAACATTTGAAAACTGTTTCATCAAATTGACATACCTGACTCTCTATTTTTCTGACAATTTTCTAGATAATTTCACCATCTTGGGATTTGAATCTGGACTGATATCACAATCAACCACTTCAGCCTCCTCTGTTTGAACAACAGATTTTCCTGAAACATTATTATGGTCAAATAATCTCTCAAGTGGAACCAGTCCCTTTGGCATATGATTTTTTTTTCAACTAAATGATTTTATGACCAGCAATATTGTCTTGAAGGACATGTGTATCATGAACTTCCACATCATCATTTTCATTATCGTGATCTATTGAGATATTAGAAAACTCATCAATCGTCTCCAAAAACCTTTGAATTTCCTAATCATCTTTAAAAAATTGTCAGTTTTTTATGTTATTTGATATTGAAGGTCTGTGTCTTACCTCAATCGCAAACCTTAAATTGGGAAAAATGGGAGTTCTGAAATTACTAGCTGCAAGTGCTAAAGAATCTTCTTGTTGATTCAAATTTCTGTGTACAAAAGTGATATTGAAGGCCAAAAACAAATTATCAAAAAATTACCACACTTCATTTCTATATTGATTTAACCTATGTTGCTTGGTCTGATAAATTCTTTTGATATGATGGATGATAAGCTCTGAATCTCCAAAAACAGAAAATTTATCTATGCCCATATTTTTAGCAGCTTTTAATCCTAGCAGCAGAGCTTCATATTCACTGATGTTGTTGGTTGTATCAAATTCCAGTTTGTATGACAGAGTAACAAATTCTTTGGTAGGAGAAATAAAAACAATCCGAGCCTCAGAGCCTTCTTTGGAACAAGCCCCATCAAACAACATTTTTCAGACTAGGTTTTTTGCATTTTCTTCAACTGTAGGTATGATTTTTCTGACTTCTATTTCAGCTATCTGGTCACCAATGTGAAAATAAGAAGAACCAAGTTCATCTTCTACAACATATATGGGATGATTACCAGGATTTTCATGATCACTTACCAAGTAAGCCAACCTCACTTCCTTGTATAGTCCTCGATGTTGTCCACCAAACACAGGTATGGTAGCATAACTGAGATCCATTTGTAGTGTGCCTCATACCTTTTTAGCCCATGATCTTGACAGAAGCATCCCAAATTTAGGAGGTATGTCAGCCACAATTACATCCAACACCACACTTTTCATAGGTAACTGAGATAAAGTAACAACCATGTCTTTAATGACTCCCAGGCATTTAAATTTCTTGGAGTCAAATGAATATAGGTCTAGATAAGGCTTAGTGATATCTAACCCTAATTCATCCATTACCACTTTTGGCATGACATTGTGTGGAGCTCTTGAATCCATTAAACAGTTATGTAATATTTTTTCATGAATGTTCAAAGATATGTAGAAGGGAGGAGAAGCATCAGACTTGTCTTCAATATGAGGTCCAATGGTAATGGCAGGGTTTTCATCTTCAAGATTTATAATATCTGAAAAAGTAACATGAGCAGGAGGTTGCTATGATTTGAGAACATATTTTCTAAAAGGATCAGTTTTCATCAATTCTACCAAAGGTGTGGGAATTTTAATTTTATTAATTTCGTTTTCCAAACTGAAAGAAGAAATGGGCTTCTCAGTTTCCTTCACCTCTGTAGCGCTAACCTTGACAGGTTACTTTGGTTTCTAATCAGTTTTAACCCCTGAACTTTCCTTACTGACCCATGATTTGACTGAAGCATTAGTGTTTTTAGTTGGAACAGGTATATCCACCTTTGGTGTATTTGATCTGGACCTAAGATCATATTTTTTTTCTTTTAGGTTCTTTCTAGATAATTTATTCACCATCCTCTTCCTCAAACTGATTTAGTATAAGAGCATCTTCATAATATTGTTGTGTCAAATGAGTGGGAGGTAATTCTGTATCATTTAAATGAATTGTAGGATCATCTTTAGTGTCATCAATTTCTTCAACTTCCTCTACTGCATTACTTTGAAAAGGAGGCAAAACTTTATGATCTTCTTGATTTCTCCTTTCTCTGGGAAAAATTTTAGGGACATTATTAGGCATCCTAAAGTGGTTAGGATTTCTGTATCCACCTTCTTGTGTAGGTCTGCTAGGCTATTTTGTTTCCATCTTCATCTTGGCCATTTTAGATGTCAAGGTTTTCAACATTTTGGCCATTTCATCCATCTTAGAATCAGATGTTGTATGAGAAGAAGAAGGGAGTTCTTCTCTCTGTTTTTTCTTGTCTGTATCACCCCTAGACTTCAATTTCTCTGCTGCCAGTATGTCAGATTCTGCTTCAATGGCCGCTTCCTGCATCAGACTCAGAGTAGCATATCTTCTTTCTCTCAACAACAGAGAAAACTCAGCATCAAATGCATTGACAAAAGTAATTTTGGTTGATGTTTCTGTGGTTTTTATTTCATCTGGAATTTTACTATACATTTTATTAAATATTTTGGTAAAATCAGATATAGATTCTCCTTGTTTTCTTTTCAAAGCACCAAACTCAGTGATGTAATACAAGTAGTCTTTCTTATCTCCCCAATGTCTTAAAAATGTATCATCCAGTGCATCAATATCAATAATTGAATTGGGAGGCAGGCTTCTAAACCATTTCCTTGCCTCTCCATCTAAACTCTGCACAAAAAGTCTCATCCAAACATCTTCATGCTTCACATTAAAATTATCTGCAAAATTGTAGAAATAATTTAAGTGTTTTTCAGCAGTAACTTCTCCCTCTCCATTGAATATTGGAAAATACTTCATATAATCATTAGGTGGGAAGGCATATAGAACTTGTGATAAATTTAAAGGTGCATATATGGATGAAACAATTGCATCCATTCTATTCACAACCATATTTATCACAATGGGTGTTTGAACTGTAGGACTGAGCAGAACTGGTGATGTAGAAAGAGAAACAGTTCCCTAGGTGGAGCAACTTAATTGGGATGGTATAAGTTTTTGATCTTCAACTAAAGAAATCAGAGGTTTCTTACCTAAACCAGAGTAGGTTGAAGGTTCTAGAAACATAGGATTTTCAAAGGAATAATAATGTGGTTTATTCTCTTTAGAAGAAATGGATTGAGGTGATGATGAGAGTGTATCTAGTTCACTTTTAATATCTTTGGGAAAGTCTTTCAAAGCTTTGGCTATAGATAAGGTATTTGTTTTTTCTTCTTCAATGAGCTCAACAAACAATTTCCATTGATCTAAATTCAATTATGAGATAGTTGAAGGGAAAGAAATAGCTGAAGGTTCAACAATAGGCTTTGTTTCACTCTCAGGAATAACTTATTCAATTGGAAAGACGTTGACAGTTTAAGAAGACTGTCCTTGAGTACTTGTAGAAGAAATTTTTTATTTTGAAAGAGATGACTATCCAGGAGTGTTTTTAGATTTTCTCAATAAATTTTCAAGATCTATCACTACTGCAACAGGCTTAGGATCTGGGTTTTTTTATGGTCACTTGTTTATTTATAGAAGATGAGGAAGTTGGAGGAGTTTTAAGTCCTTTGACTTCTCTTTTAGGAGCTCGAATTACTACAGAGAAGTTGTCGGGTGAAAAATACATTGTCTCATGTAATTGTCCAAATTCTTGTCCACCATCAAGATTTAGATCTGATCTAGTCGTTCTCCTAGGGAAAATATCTTCATTCCTTCATCCCCGACAACGGCGCCAAAAGATGTTAGTCCCTAAATTTACACTTGACTATGAGAGGGAAATCTAGGGCATCATCATGTTATTGTAATGGTATTTATTAAGGGTTTTCTAAATAGGTTTTAGAAAATGGTTGAAAGTTGGTTCAAGGATTCAAATAAACATATAACTCAATATAAAATAAAGTAAACATCCCACTAGTTTAGTAAATGGTAGTCACTTTAATAGATCAGATGGTAAGGTAAATACATAAAGGAAGGTATGTGAGTATCTAGTTTGTCAACTCACACATGGATTTATTATTTCAAAATATCATTAAGAAATAAGAACATGTACTTGAAAACAATCTTAATTATGAACAAAAACAATAAAATGTACACTGTGTCACCCACAATCAAGAAATCATATGCATTGCAACAAAATAAATGTATTCAAGTAAGAAAATAAACAGACAAAGATATGAAATGAGATCTGACCATCAACATGGCTTTTCCATTTAGTACTAATATGAAATATAGTCTTGTCTTACAGTGGACTTTTTTACAAAAAAGTTCCATGAATGCCCAACTAATCAATCCACATACAATCTTTCTAGTGTCTTTTTAAAGCACACAGAGTACTCATGTAGATCCTATTTTTTAATTTACAGTTTTACAATAGGATTATTTCAATGACTATTTCCTAGGAGAATAAAGCTCATACAAGCACCTCTAATGCCTATATTGTAGTGGGCTCAAGAGCCAATCCAAATATAGATTAGGAAACAATTTTATAAAACTGGGAAATCCCACAAAAAGAGGAATACTATCTTGCAGGGTTGATTCATCTGAGATATCAAAAAGTTCCATTTGAACCCAACACTAAGAACCAAACTGCCCATCTTTACTTTCTGAGTAATAGCATTGAACAATCAAAACTGAGGCAGAATTTCCTTGAATTATCATGGTATGATCACTACAAAAGCCCCGGTGTCTCTTTGTTTGAGCTTAGTTGTTAGCACAACATTATGCCAATATAATATTATATTGGATTCTCTTACCTCCTTTAGTAATGCCTTCTGCTCTTTCCTCTTCTTTTTGAAATCTTGTATCTTTTCTTGTTGTTTAGCATTCCATTGCTCAACAAAAGATTTGTATTTCTTCAATTGCTTAATCATACTATGCAGCTCCTTTACTCTGTCTTTTTCTTTCCTTGCTTCCACCTTGAATTATGGATATTCCTCTACTGGGGCAAGTAAGTTCAAATCTATCGAAGCTTGGGGTTTCCTTAGTTTAATTACATATTTTGAAGATAGCTCAGTATTGAGGTCTTCTTCATTTGTGCTTTCTGAGTCTTTGGTTTCTGGAAGATCTTGTAGCTGATCTAGTTTTGGAAAAAGATCATTTCTCTCATCATTAACTACATCTATACCTTTAAATGTAGATTCAGATACTGAAGTTGACTTTGTAGTTTCCCTGGTCACAGGTATTCTAGAGTACTATGCAATCTCCTTTCCCTTTTCTGGTCTTTTCTTATGTTCCTCATATTCTTTCTCTGTTTTATGTAAAGAAGATGCCACGACCTATTTTTTGATCTCTTTCTTGGAGTCTTCTGAATTGTATTCTATGATTATGAGGTTCTCCTTCTTGATGGAAGGATGAAACATGGATTTTTAATTCAGTCTAAATTTATTAGCAGCTCTGGTAGAATTTCTTCTAGGATATTTAGGTATAGGTGTTTTCTTCTTACTCTGTTTCTTACCCTTCCCATTCTTCTTGGCTATAGGTTGTTGCTTCTATTTGGATGGAATTTGAACTGGACTTGTGATGTAATCTTCATGTTCATTCAATTACATTTTTATATTTGGATCAAGATGGATGTCAGCCTCTTCATCCATTTTAAGTTTCTTACCTCAACTGGTAGTGCCTTTCTCATTAATTTTACCCATAGGCAAATCAACAATAGCTTGTTGGGTTTGTAATTTTCTCTTGCCAGCACAAGTTACCCTAGTTGCAGGGGAATTTTCTTTCATCAAAACCTCAGTGGATTGAGAGGTATGTTTTTCTTTTATAGGTTTCTTCTCCTTGATGGTTTTAGACTTAGTTGCCTATAGATTAGGTTTTAATGACTGGATTAACCAGTCCCAAGACCTTTGAACTTCATTTAAGGAAAAGACTACCAACGTTCTGATCAACCCCTGATGAAAAAGACTATTTTTTGTTGTGGAAGGATGTGACGGGATCCTCTTATTCATCTTGGATAAATGTTTTAATAAGAAATAGGGTAGTTTAAGAGGGTAATCACCATTTACATGGATCAACAGTCTAATATGATAGAGATGGACCAGAGAAAATCTTCCTTCACATGTAATGTACCTATGGATAATCAACAGGGAAGTGTGGCATTCTTTCCTCACCCAGCTGTGTGGGATACCCTGGCTCCAATTGGGGTTTTGCTTTTCTAAAATTAAAAATTGATTTACAAACTCCATAACTACATTTTCTTTCTTCCACCATCTTTCCCCATATACTGGTAACTGTTGGGTATGTGTTATATTCTTTGCACGAGTAGTAGTGTCTGAGCGCTTGCGTCGGGCGCGCAGGGGGGTAAGAGGGGGGGTGCAGGGGCAGCGCCCCCGAAAAATTTTTTTTGGGCCGACATATTTTCGCCTGTTTCGGGCCGACATATTATCGCCGGGCCAACATATTTCCGGGACCACATGATATTAGGTGGTTTTCGGCACATGGTTATTGCCGATGGTTTTCTATTTCCGGTTAAGGAATTAGGGTTTTGGACTAATCCAGGTCATTGGGTTAGGGTTTTGGATGCCGCTGGCTCCTATATGTATATTGTATTGTAAACAATGTAACACAATGTGTATCAATATAATATA
>ML780692.1:754497-793475 GCA_009831015.1 Picea engelmannii | reverse complement strand
CCCAACTTGGTAAACCGTTTCCCACCTCCACTTTCCGATTATTGCCTCCCGCTCCCTTCCATGTCATCCCACCATAAGTGATGTGTCTTCCCTTGATCAATCTTGTCCTCGTCACCTCCTCTTTCGTTGTGTCCCCTCATCCCTGCCTGGTCACCACTCATCTACCACTTCCAATCATGTGCCCCAATCATCGCATCGGCCTCCACGCCTTATCCATTAGGTCGTTCAACCAATCCAGGTGGCAGCGTGAGAGGGCCTCAACGTCCCAAGGGTGCAGAGTTGGTCGGGTTGTTCCCGATCCCGAGGAAGCAGTTATTGAAGTTGTTGGGAGTAGTTAGACATCATTTCCACTATAAATGGAAAGTTCGGAAAAGGATTAAAGGCATGTCGATTCATCCGCAGGGTTGTCAGGAGTCTGATTACATCTGTCATAAGTGCATGACCATTCAGAGACTGCATGTGCAGATTGCCAGCAGACATGCAGACGCAATGTTTTTAATGCAGTGTCTCATTTTCATTGTTGTTGTTTTTCTTTGAGTATATGTAGGCAATTTTTCCATTTTGGTAATTTATTGATGGTTGAGCTAAGCTCCGGACTGTAAAGTTTCTGAGGAATCTCTGGTTATGTATTTGAATTTGAGACTGTCAAATTAATGGAAGTCAGCTTCTCTTTTCTTTTGTTTTTATCTGTCAGCTATTTGAAACACTCAGGATTGGAGGATCCAGTCGAGGGTCGCATTTTGTAGAATGATGTAGGGTTGATCATTGCAATCTCTGCACCAGTCTTAAAGAGTCTCCCACATTGTCTTTTCACCTAGCACTGAATGATTCAGAATTGGAGGATCCAGTTGGATGGTTGTGGCTGCATAGTATGATAGGTTTGATCAGTGTGAAGTTATCACTGTGTTGTTTAGGCACATTTCAGTGTTTTGTTTTTAATCCCCTAGTTGCTGGAAGGCCTGATGCCCAGAGAAATATCCTCCCTTTTCTCCTAAGTCTTCCCTCTACTCTCGCTTTAACTCAAATTCCTGACTGAAGCTAGTTGTGGCCCTCACTTCCCTATGCATTTTTTGGCCTAGTTTTCTGAGTCAAACAATATTGTTTTGAGTTTGCCTCCATTCGATCACCACCTTTTTAAACAATTAGTGACATAAACTGATGGGCGTTGGGCTCTACTTTTGTCGCAATCCAGGAGTGACTTCTGACGCTAACATTTCTGGCGTCGTTACTAGAGACGAAGTTGGATATCTTCCCTGGGATTGAACGAGAACGATTAACTGATTCGAAAGGTGCATCAGATATCATAATTATTGAGATTGCTACTGTCCACCTAGTGACTCCACTGATGCGACTCCATTGGGCAACTCCATTGATGCGAACCCACAAACGACTCCATTGTTTTAGCCGTGGCTTCTAGAGGCATACATACAAGGTCTACTCCTCAGCTGTTGTTAGCGCCACCTGAAGCTGACCCGGACAAGATTATCAGAAAGGGAAAGTCCTCTGGAGGAGGTACTTCTACTGCTAAACATGTATTTCTGATGATTTTCATGATTTTATAGTAACTCCAACACCTTCATCTCATCCTGTTTATTTACCTTCTATTGGAGTTTCCTGTAGTCTAAATTTTGGGAGTGTTCCTGCTGAGTTTTCTCCTCCTGATCTTGAATTGGAAGGAGAAACCCTTGTCACTCCCCTCTCCCCCGAGGTGGTACCCTAGTTCAGACCCAACACCTCTGAATATTTTCCTACCCCGGGTTTTACCACCCCTTCTCCTATTACTACTGTTGTTAAAGAAAGGGAAGCTTCTGTTCCTTTTAGCCCACAAGCTTGTTCTCCAAATTTTCTGATGTTCCCCTCCCGTCCTATTAGCTCAGTTCCTGTCTTTTCGATTCAAACCTCGTCTCCTCCTGGTTCTCCTACACCTATTGTTCCTATGGTAGGTGTTAATCCCCCTCTAAACAGAATGGATGCCATAGTGGCTGCCAGATATGCCCCCTTAATCCTACCTCAACCTATGAATCCTCTCCCTACTGGAGATTACCTGGAATATATGCCTAAATTCACTGGGGAAGAGGACATAACTGTATAAGAGAACCTTTTTGCCTTCTACGGTTATGCAGACAACCTAAACATTGAAAATGAAGATGTCTGGATGAGAGTCTTCATCCAGAGCCTTGATGGTGAGGTAAGGAAATGGTTTAGGGGATTGGCCCCCGGATCTATTGCTCAGATTGAAGCTCTAGATAATGTGTTCCTGAGGCAGTGGGGAGATAAAAAAGATTTCATGTATTACATGATAGAGTTTGGGTCCTTGAAGAAAAAGGAAGGAGAGTCTGTCTCTGACTTCTCCAAAAGATTCAATAAGATGTATTATAAGATCCTTGCTAAGATAAAACTCACAGAAGCCTCTGCTAAAATATCTTATGCTAATGCATTCGACCCTGAATTTTGCCTTCTATTGAGAGAGAGAAGAGCTACCTCCCTAGATCAAATGAAATATGCAGCCATAAAGGTGGAATCTAATGTATTGGCATTTGACAAACTAAGAAATAAGACTGATGCAGACAGGAGAAAGGGAAGATTTGAAGCCTCGACTTCTGGCCCCTCTATGCCTCACCCTCAAATGGATGAATTGACCAACATAGTGAAGTCCATGTCTGCAGAGATAGAGAAAATGAAAGTGGAGGGGAAGCAAACATATAGAAATCCTCAAAATACCAAAAACAAAGGAAATTTCAGGAGGCCAAATAATAATGCTCCCCAGATTATGCAAAGGGACCAGAGGGGAAGAGATAGAGAAGATCAGAAGATTCAGGCCCCTCTTCAAAATAATGTTGTAGCTAATGATGAAGAAGGGGAAATAGATGGGCTTGATCCTGAAATCCATTGCTTTGGAGATACTTCTCCTTTCCCTCATCTCACTCAGTCAACATACGAGGAATCTCTCATGGACAGTCAGCTAAATGAGCTGAGAAAGGTAGATAAGGCTAGCAGCATCCAAAACAAGTATAACCTAAGATCCAAGAAGAAGACAGGAGCACTTGATGTTCCTAAACAACTCACTAGAATAGAGAAACTTGCTAATGAAGTAGCAGGCAGCAACAATGGTAAGGAGGCCCAACCCCTCTCTCCAACGGTCCAGATTCATGTTCCTGAAGTAAGGGAAATTCCAAAGCTCGCATCCTCTTTTAACTTTGAGCATGAAATTCAAAAAATCAGAATCCCTATGCCCCTCTCCGAACTGATCAAACATGAAGTGTTCAAAAAATGCCTCTCCGAACTATTACAATCTGAAACCTCATGCCATCCCACAGACTCAATCAATTTGTAGGATGAAAATCCTACAGTCATCCTAGGTCCTGTGATAGAAGACAGAAATGATTCATCCCCTCCCTTCTATACATCCTTGAACATACATGACAAGGTGTTGCACAACTGTTTGATGGATTCAGGGGCTTCCCACAACCTCATGCCCAAAACTGTCATGGAAGAATTAGGACTAGAATTCACCAGAGCCTATCATGACCTCTATTCCTTTGACTCTAGGAAAGTTCAATGTCTAGGAGTCATCAAAGATCTAGTTGTGACCTTGTTTCAGCTACCCATGAAAAGTGTGGTCATGGACATTGTAGTAGTTGATGTTCCCCCCAAGTTTGGTATGTTGTTGTCAAGATCCTGGATAAAAAGACTTGGGAGAACCTTGAAAATGGACCTAACTTATGCTACTATTCCAGTCTTTGGGGGGAAACATAGGAGACTGTACAGAGAAGCCCAGCTGGCCTACATAATCAGTGACGAAGCAATCCTACCAACCATCCTATTTTTCTCTTAACACTGATTTAGGTTCTAGTTTACTACAACTCACTAATGCTCCCGAGCCTCTTCTAAAACATAGAAAGCATCCCACTACTTCTCATGAAATTCCTCCCCCCATCACCTATATCTGGAAAATGTTCTTTGATGGAGCCTCTTCCAGGGAAGGCGCTGGTGCCAGAGTGTTTTTTGTGTCACCTGCTCAGGAAACCATATCTCTTTCATACTAGATAGAGTTTGAGACAACCAACAATGTGGCAAAATATGAAGCCCTTGTTTTAGGTTTAAGAGCTGCAAAGGAAATGGGAATTCAAGAGGTAGCAATGTTCGGAGATGCAGAATTGATAGTCCAGTAGATCAGAAACGCTTATCAGGCCAAGCATCCTTGACTTGGGAGTTACAAAAATGAGGTATGGGACCTAATCGACAATTTCTTCTCAGCATTTAACATTTCATTCGTTCCAAGAGAGAAGAACACAATGGTCGATTATCTGGCTACATCAGCAAGCAATTTCAAAGTTCCCCTACCACCCAAATTCAGATATGATGTAGAAGTAAAATACAGGCCCTCCATACCTGACAATGTCAAACATTAGAAGGTGTTTGAGGATGATATCAAGATCAAAAGATTCTTGGAGGCTGTTGAAGAATTTTCGACGCAGCATATTGATCAAGACCCTGTTTCCGAAGCCAAGCTTGATAATGGTAATTTTCTGAATAAGATTGCAGAGCGTGACATTGTGCAGCTGCCCATCAATCATATTCCAAAGGGACTAGTTCCTTTGGAAAGGATTTTTGATAGAAATGATGTGGCATTGAAGGGCAAGATCTCAGATGATGATGTTGATACAACTCAGTGCAACATTGGCACCGAGAATGAACCCAAGTTTGTCAAATTGTCAAGAATCCTAACAAAGGAGCAGAGGGTCGAATACACTGAATTATTGAGGGAGTTTGTGGATTTTTTCACCTGGACCTATGAAGACCTAAAAAATTATGACATTTTTGTCACTAAGCACAAAATCCCATTGAAAAAGGAAGCAAAACCATTTAGGCATAAACTAAGACAAATCAATCCTATGTTGGTGCCTATCATGGAGAGAGAGGTGAAGAAGCTGCTACACACCCAGATCATCGTGCCATTGAGATATTCAGAGTGGGTGGCCAACTTGGTCCCAGTAAGGAAGAAGAATGGGGAAATCAGACTCTGTGTAGATTTTAGAAACCTGAACAGGAGCTCAAGGAAGGACAATTACCCCCTACCAAAGATGGAACATATATTGCAGAGGGTGACAGGATCATCCAGGATTTCCATGATTGATGGCTTCTCTAGTTTCAATCAAATCTCTGTTCTTCCTGAGGACAGAGAAAAGACAGCGTTTACCACTCCATGGGGCACATTCATGTATTCTAAAATGCCCTTTGGATTGATGAATGCAAGGGAAACTTTTGAATGAGCCATGGAGATAGCTTTCATTGGGGAAAAGGATAAGTTCATGGTCATCTATATGGATGATATCACAGTCTTTTCCAAATCTGATAAAGAACATTGTTGTCATCTCAGGAAGGTTTTTTTGAAATGCAGGAGTTTTGGCCTTTCATTGAACCCCAAAAAATCTCTATTCGCCATGAAGGAGGGAAAGTTACTGGGCCACATAGTATTGGCAATGGGAGTCAATATTGATCCTAGCAGAGTTGAAGCAATCCAAGCCTTGTCAATCCCAAGATCTAGGAAAGAAGTCCAGTCTTTCCTTGGAAAAATTAATTTCCTAAGGAGGTTTGTTTCTAACTTTGCTGAAATGGTAAAGCTTATAACGACTATGTTGAGAAAGGGAAATGAAGTAAGGTGGACTTCTGAGGCTCGAAATTCCTTTGAGCAGATAAAGAAAGCCTTGACTGAAGCTCCTATGCTTATCAGTCCTGATTACTCAAAGGATTTCCTTATTTTCTCCCTTGCCTCATCTAACACATTGGTTGTTGTTTTACTACGAAAAAATGATGTCGGGCTGGAGCAGCCTATTGCCTATTTTAGTAGAGCATTGAGGGATGCTGAGTTCAGGTACGACATCATGGAGAAGCAAGCCTATGCCCTGGTGAAAGATCTCAAAGATTTTAGAGTCTGTCTTACAATAAAAAATCATTGCCTATGTTCCTTCAGCTATTGTAAAGGACATTCTTATTCAGCCTGATATAGACGAGAGGAGGAGTAAATGGATAGCCAAGATCCTTGAGTTTGATTTGGAGATAAGGCCTACCAAATTGATCAAAGGTCAAGGCTTAGCCAAGCTGTTGGCTGAAGAAAATTGCAAAGCTTTGGGGGTAAGTTTCATTAATGAATGCTCAAAAAATCAGCAGAATCAGTTGTTCGATGCAGACCCTCAAGCAGAACCCCCATTGGCGCGATGTCCTTGGTACAAGGATGTCATATATTTTCTGCAAGAGTTGCATCGTCCTGATGGCCTACAAAGGAGCAAGGCAAGAGCTCTAAATCTCAAAGCAGTCAAATACTTCCTTGTTGATCGAGTTTTATATTGGAAAGACCCCCTGGGGAAGCTTTTAAAATGTATGAATCCACAAGAGGCTCAAAGGATCATTGTTGAATTTCATGATAGCCTATGTGGAGGGCACCACTTCTGGAAAACCATGGCCTACAAAATCCTCAGGGCTGGGTACTACTGGCCCACCTTATTCACTAACGTCTGCAGAGAGGTCAGAGCTTGCATCAAATGCCAAAGGTTCTCAGGAAAGCAACAGATTAAATCTCTTCCTTTAAAACCTATGGTTGTTTCGAGACCTTTCCAGTAGTGGGGCCTAGACTTTATTGGGGAGATCCACCCTGCTTCCAATGGACAACACAGATGGATACTGATTGCCACAGATTTCTTTACCAAGTGGATAGAAACTATCCCCACTAGGAGTGCCTCCCATAAGGTAATCATTGGGTTACTGGAGGACCTCATCACAAGATTCGGTTGCCCAAGAAAGATTGTTACTGATAACGCAGCATCTTTCAAAGATGAACCATTGGTCAAATTCTATGGGAAATTTGGGATCAAACTGATTCACTCCACCCCATATTATCCCCAGGGAAATGGTTTAGCAAAGTCCTCCAACAAAAGCCTAATAAGGATCATCAAAACACTGTTAGAGGACAACAAAAAGGCATGGGATTCAAAGATGAAATTCGCTCTATGGGTTGATCGAGTGACCACAAAGAGATCTATATAGGCATCTCCCCTTTCCAATTGGTTTATGGGACATAAGTTGTCTTTCCTTCTCAACTAGCCATGCCTGTAGCAAAATTCCTCTAGGATTATCAAGGAGAGCCTGATGATATGATTAGAAGAATCCATCAGCTGGTAGAGGTCCAGCAGGCCAGAGAGAAGGTGCTGAACGAAGTTCAGGACCGTCAGCAGAAGATCAAGCAGGCTTTCGACAGGAAGGATAAGAAGGAAGATTTCCATATGGGAGATATGGTACTAAAATGGGATGCTCCCAAGCAATACAAGGGAAAGCACGACAAATTTGAAGCCTTATGGGTTGGGCCCTTCAAAATCTCTGAAGTATTTTCAAATAATACCTACAGGTTATGGGATTTGAAGGGTCAAGAAATTTTCAATGGCCCTGTGAATGGGCATTTCCTAAAGAGATGTTTCTCTTGAGCCACACATGGCTCTTCTATGTTTGTAAGTATTGTTTTTATTTTATCCTTATGTTTTTAATGCGACTCCATAGCCCAACATCAAGGCACTGAAGCTACAAAATAGTTCTCGGTAGCCCATAGGGGGTGTGTCATCCCCCATGGAGGCTAATGTTAGCACATAATAATGTATGGGGTATTTTCCTAAAAGAAGCGTCCCCTTGGGCGAAAAGAGAAATTTGGAAAACCCATTTATCCCAAAGTTTTAAAGGGCTGGCGCGTTACTTTAACGAACAGGAAGAATTGGACGGTCAAGATCTGCCCGCCAAAATCTGCAGCCGAAGTTTCATTCTGGAGCCCCCTCGTTGTTCTACCTTTAACAAAGGTGGGGGGTCCGGCATTGGGTGTGCATCTCCCAACGGTCGAGATTGGTGCGCCTAGATCAACGACATTCAAATGATTATGGACCCCCTTTGTCATTATGCCATTAATAAGGGCGGGGGGTCCAGAATGGAGTGGTATTGTCATGTGGCCCCCCTCCTATCGTGTTGCCTCCTGTGTCATCCCCCCCCACCTGGTAAACTGTTTCCCACCTCCACTTGTCGATTACTGCCTCCCACTCCCTTCCACGTCATCCCACCATAAGTGACGCGTCTTCCCTTGATCAATCTTGTCCTCGTCACCTCCTCATTCGCTATGTCCTGTCATCCCTGCCTGGTCACCACTCATCTACCACTTCCAATCATGTGCCCTAGTCTTCGTATCGGCCTCCATGCCTTATCCATTAGGTCGTTCAGTCGATCCAGGTGGCAGCGTGAGAGGGACTCCACGTCCCAAGAGTGCAGAGTTGGCTAGGTCGTTCTCGATCCCGAGGAAGCAGTTATTGAAGTTGTTGGGAGTGGTTAGACATTGTTTCCACTGTAAATGGAAAGTCCAGCAAAGGATTAAAGGCATGTCAATTCATCCGTAGGGTTCTCAGGAGTCTAATTGCATGTGTCATAAGTGCACGACCGTTCAGAGACTGCATGTGCAGACTGCCAGCAGACATGAAAATGCAATGTTTTTAATGCAGTGTCTCGTTTTCACTGTTGTTGTTTTTCTTTGAGTATATGTAGGCAATTTTTCCATTTTGGTAATTTATCGATGGTTGAGTTAAGCTCCCGACTGTAAAGTTTATGAGGAAGCTCTGGTTATGTATTTCGATTTGAGACTGTCAAATTAATGGAAGTCAACTTCTCTTTTCTTTTGTTTTTATCTATCAGTTGTTTGAAACACTCAGGATTGGAGGATCCAATCGAGGGTCGCATATTGTAGAATGATGTATAGTTGATCACTGCAATCTCTGCACCAGTCTTAAACAGTCTCCCACGTTGTCTTTTGACCTGGCACTGAATGATTCATAATTGGAGGATCCAGTCGGATGGTTGTGGCTGCATAGTATGATAGGTTTGATCAGTGTGCAGTTATCACTGTGTCATTTAGGAACATTTCAGTGCTTTGTTTTTATTCCCCGAGTTGTTGGAAGGCCTGATGCCCAGAGAAGTCTCCTCCCTTTTCTCCTAAGTCTTTCCTCTACTCTCGCTTTAACTCAAATTCCTGACTAAAGTTAGTTGTGGCTCTCACTTCCCTATGCATTTCTGGCCTAGTTTTCTGAGTCAAACGATATTGTTCTGAGTTTGCATCCATTCGATCACCGCCTTTTTAAATAATTAGTGACATAAACTAATGGGTGTTGGGCTCTACTTCTGTCGCAATCCAGGAGTGACTTTTGATGCTAACACCACCTGTTACTATTGCATAGAGAGATCTCGTGCAGATATTTTGGTTGTTGCAATCACCTTTCATTCACCTTCCGATCAAACCATAAATAAGATAAATATCTTGGACCTCTAAGAGACCACCTTTCGGCACTGCTTCACGAAGATCAAAGAGACCGCAATAGTTGGGACTGCCTCTGGTACGTTGTAGAGTTGACCTCCCAAAGTAATAATTACACTACGGGGCCTAGATTCATAAACATCATGATTCATAAACATAAATGGTTGTCCTGAAAGAACATCACAAAATTGAAGGGGGGAAACATCACAAAATACCTCATATTTTAAGTGTTTTATGTCGTAGTGCAGCTGACATTGTTGGCTGACGCAAATGTCTCATACCTAGTTGAGCCAATCGATGGTGTATGGATGAGGATGTGACATCATTTTTAGGTTCAACCTAATGATGACCTTTGTTGATATTAGGTTCTTCTAGCTACCACTATCAACAATCAAATGGAGGGGGTTCCCCTTCACCCACATCTGTGAGTGGAAGAGGCACTCCCCTTCTTCAAGATCCTCTAGTTCCTCTGGCTAAACTTTTGTGGTAGCGATGATGACTTGGGGTTTTGGGTTAATGATTCATTTTCCCTTATTTAGTTTCAAATCATATTCTGAGTCTAGATTCGACTCTGCAGCTTTCTTCTAAGCCAAAAATGATTGTTCAGAGCGATATTCATCAAATGTTGTGCCAAGGTATTTTGTGGAACTCACACCACTTACCGGTGTCCTTCTTCAACTTCTCATTACCCTTCTTTGTCGGTGGCTTGGATTGATTGTCTTGGGGCTGACCTTCCTTGCTCTGTCATTTTCTTTGGAACTTAGGGCCATCTTTATCGTGCTTCTGTTGTGATAGGTTTGCAGAGATAAAATCCCACTTATTCTTTTTCTTTAACTTTTGCTCGATCTTGACATCGGTAAGTGACTCCCAGTGAGGAGATGTCTAGGAACTCCATTTATGTTTGGATGTACTGATGTAGGTCACTATGGTACTTTAGGATCAAGTTCCACTTGAATTATTTAATACCCAACTTTGTGCACAAGGTATGGAAGATGTTGGTGTACTCCAACACCGTTCGGTCTCTCTCCTAACGTAAAGTTGTCTATCTCATGTACTGGTCATCATAGTTTCCAATAGGGTAGTAATGCTCCTCGAGGGAAACAAAAAAAGTTGCCCAAGTGGATTATGGCCCCAAAATTGCAGCCTCATCTCCGACATGTTGCTCACAGTAAGTTTCCCACCAATATCTGACATGGGGAAGAGATTTAAGGAGCGTGAAGGTGATTTTTCCACTGTTGGAAATATTTTGGACAGAGAAATAACCCTTTAGCGGACTTAACCATTTTTCCAAAGCGTCGGCGTCTATTTGGCCTTCAAATAAAGGAACATCAAATTTAACTTGTACCTTGAAGGGTGTCACACCTTTGAAGTGACTACTGGTTGAAGGTGTCGCCATCGTTGTTGGAAGTCATCAAAGGATCTAGGTGAAATTATTCATCATCTCATTCCTTTGTTGCACAAGGGCTTCTTCGAGCAACAGTTTGATAGGATATTTTGATCTATATTGTCTCTTTTCTTCTTCCATGGGAGGTCACTTGGGTTGGCGAGAGCGATTGTCCTCAAGAGAAACTAGCTTAAGACCCAACACTCTATACCTTGACCTTGTCGGGGACATGCACTAAGAAATGAAAAGGAGCAAACATATATGATACCACTGATCTTGATTATATTGTGAACGACAAGAAATAAAATATATAACAAGGAAATACACAGAGATATTGCAAGAAGCACATTAATACAAATAAACTCATATTCTATTAATGACTATTTGAAATACAAAAGACTGTAACTGTAAAGCACACAAGCTAGCTAGAATGGTGGTATCTCATCTCTGAAGATAGAGATGTGACAACTACGCTCATTCATAAGAAGTTGATTACAAAGAGGTTGAAAAATACTTTTAACACAAAGCATCAATGAGAAAACCCTAAACATCCAAAACCCTAACCCCAGAAGATAAAACAACAAAAGGTTTATGGGCCCTGATGTGGTTAGTTGATACATTAACTTCCTAGGGGCACAACTTTTTCATGTGATCTACATTTGGGGTGCTCGGTACCTCGTTGGAAAGTTCTAATCGAGGAGTACAAATTCCATTTATCCTAGCATCTACCTTCAACCACCTGATAGGCATTGTTGAGCCAAAATAATATCGTTTAGGGCCTCAAAACGACCCCAAAAGTTTGGGACCCTAAAAACTATAGAAAAACTTCCAAGATGTGGAACCATTCTAAATTAGCGGAATAAGTGGGTGGACACCAGTATACGCCTAGATCATCAGATTCTTAGAAACTCCTTTGTGTCTAGATGTTAAATAGAAAACACTTATTAATGATCAAATTCAATGAATGGGTGACCCCAGAGTCCACAAAATGATCTTTTATGTAGCTTCCATGCTCAACAATAACCTAAGATAAATTGGTGCTCCACCAGGGAGGTGGTTCACCAAATAGGTCCTTGTCATCCTTTTAAAAACCAAAGAACAAACATAGAGCAGAATGAAAGATAACTTAGACAAAAAAAAATTATAAGAAGCCCCCGACATCTATCCAACCTTAATGCCATTATCCCACAATGAGCCTGGGAAGTAATGGATAGTAGAGAAAAAAAAATGCAGGAATAGATTTGGGAGCATGCGAGCATAGAGGTCCTACCTCTTTGTAATTAAGTTCAAATGTTGGAAGGAATGAATGGGATTACATGCCATATGAATTTTTATGGGTACATTGGTACTCACCACATGATGGCATACCACTGTTAAATGTGTCAATGTACAAGTCATTAATTAAGGGATTGTTTGGTGGGATGATATATCATTAAACATAAGCCCCCTCCCCTTTGGCTTGCTCTAGATTTTTCCCACCTATCAACTTCTTTTTTGTAATCTCGAAGGACATGGTAGTATTGTATATTAGAGAAGAATCCCTCCATTTGTCTACCTCAGTCTAGGATTGAGGCGAGCAGGTTATCTTCGAGAAAATTCTTTTTAACCATATGATTTATAATCATCTCGGAATCTCCGATCACCTTGATCAAACACACACCTATGTCTTTGGAAATATTGAGTCCTTGCCACAATGCATATGGATTTGATTTATTATTTGAATCGACACCTAGACCCTAGGTAAAAGAACGTTTTAGTTTTCCCTCAGGAATCAATAATAACCCTCCCTACACCTACCACTCCATATAATGTTAAATATATAATTATGAAATAAATATCCATTTATTTATATATTTGTTGGGTGAATTATATGATAGTAATTCGGTTCATTAATTGTCAATTCAGGTTTGTATGCTTGTGAAGCACCAACCAAACTATATGAAGAACAATATCAAAGGCACGCAATTCTAGTAAACTATAAATCTATTTGTTCATCTGATAGTGGACATTCTAAGGTTGCATTGTTGGTTGGATATAGGTTTTATACCGAACAATACTCTATTGGATCCACTCTGTCAATCAGATTGACAACTATTAACTAAAGTGAAAGCAACAAAATCAAGAACACTAATGTATGTGATCAAGATGATTCATGAGCAACTTGTTAATAATAGAAGTGTGACAATCATATGTTACAACGATATGCAACTCTGGACAATTCTTACCCAAAGAATCACCCATTTAGACTATCAACAATCAAACATGGAGCTTCCTATTCACACACAATAGTTGAGCTATAACATCAAATGAAATTGCAACAAGAATTAAATAAGCTTACTACAAAACTCCAATCAATTATCTACAAAAACTAAGCTTAACAAATTAACGCAAATAATGAAACTATGGCTAAAACAAATAAATAAACAACAGATTGGGGAATACTTCTGAGATGAAGAAGGCCCTATCTTCTCTTAGAGGTATGCCCAATAACACTTGCAAACTCAACAACTCATGAATTGATGGCACACCAACTAGTGGTTATATTCAAAAGGTGACATAGTACATAGATAATTCAACAAAGTACAATATGCATGCTCATATACTATATCATTATATTAAATCATGTCCTCTATCATGTCTGTTGAAGCACAATTTCTTCTTATATTTATACAATAAGATTTAAAATGAAGACTAACAACCTCTGAACTTACAATCATGTGTAATCCATTAAATATAGTCCATACATTGCATTTTTTGCTTCAGACGAACTAATTGAACCAACAAATATCGTATTAGTAAATTAGTTACGATTTCATGACTGAAGGCATGAAATTGTTACAATCTCATGGGCTACAGGAATATATTGGATCTTGAACTAGCAATAATGCCTTAACTGTTGGAGCATTGGCCAATTAGGAAGGTGGATGCCCATATGTACTCAATTCCTTCCAGAACCCGTCTTCGAATTGACTGGAATGAGTGACAAATATCTCAACCATCGAAGCGACTACATAACTTGTTCACCAGACTACAAAAATGTTCCAGTAATGTCATCAGCTTAAATTAATTAACATATTTCATTCATTAAATAAGGAAAAATAAAATACTTAGGCTTAAATGATTACCTTGAAACAATAATGCATTTTAGAGACAAAATGGTGAAAAACATATCATTATAAAGTATTAAGGTGGAAAATGGAAAAGTAATTGGCAAGATAAAATATACTCTGCCAAAACATGTCAAAACCAAGACCCTACAATATTCTTTATAATTTTAAAAATATTTGTTTTTTAATACATTAAATAAACACTCACTTATTTTATATATTTGTAATCGTATGTATATAGGATTATAATATTTGTAAGAGCACAAGATTTAATACAGATTCTTATATTCTGAGTCTTTTAGAAGATGACCTCTTGGTTGGAGATGAAACATATAAATGCAAAAGAATGGAAAATATACCTATAAAAGTGCATGTTGAATAGACACCCAATTGCTCATACATTCATAATGCTTTATTTTAATGTAGTGTAATTTCACAACATTTAAAACAGATTCTCATATATGTTTATTTTTTAAATGATGGATGGTATAAAGATGGGTTATAGGGTTAGGTATGACAGATTCAAATAAACAGTGAAATGTAAAATCTAGGTACATAATGCCACTTTCATCAATTATTTTAATTGTTTTTTTGAGAGGATAAGCAATCATTGTAGGATGTTTTCAAAGAAGTATATCTATAACAATGGCCTATGTTTGTTGTCTTAATTTTTGTTGGCTAACGTGTATCTATATCTTTGTTTGTTCTAAGTGTAAATTATTTATGGAGATAGTGGTAGATGGTGTTAGCACCGTAATTTTTACAGTTAGATTCCGTCTTAGATGAGTCATAGTTTGTGTGTCAAAGTGTGTGAGGCCAGGAACCGAATAAAGAATGGGTCAAAATCAGCAAGTAGCGGGCCTGGCCCTTGGAGTCAGGAAAGGGCGTAATGATTAGTTATGTGTGACTTGTAAAAGTACCTTTCCCAAAAGATCGAGTCCTATCAAAAAAGGAGAATTTACGTGCCAGAGATCGAGGCAAGTTGTTGGGATAAAGGTCACGTTGATGGATATAACGACCATCATCGCCTAATTATGAAGTTAGAAAGGTAAAAAAATCACGGCACTAATATCACGTATACTTTGTCGCTCTTATTATCTATACTTTGCACACTTCAAAGTGTACCTTCCGCATGAGTTTGTTGCGCAAATATTCAACTTGCTTCCAAACTTCTCGTCGCCATAGATTTATCATCCTCTGTCATGATTTCATTCCCTGCCCGTTCAAGTATAAATACTAGTCACCCTGCATGCTCCTCTTTTACCTTCCAAATTTGTGCGTTGTCTGTGGTTTTTCCTGCAAGTCCTGGAGCCGTTCATTGATTGCCATCATTTGTATTGTGAGTCTGTTCATTCATGTTGTCACATCTCCTTCATTTTCAATCATTGTTTAAAGCCTGTTGGAGTTCATTGTGAGCTAGTTTTTTGGACGATAGTTTGTCTCGCGGTCAGCCTCTCTTCTTTGGAATTTCTCCCTGTCATGCTGAGTTTCTTTCCACGCCTAAATTATCCGTCCAGTGAAAAGTCTCCTCACGCTTTGCCACCATGCTGTAATTTTCCATCGCGCTTCCCTACTATGACGAGCCTACCATTGTTTTTTGTTACCGCATCGATCTCCGACTGCGCCAAAATTTTCCATCTCACCTTGCAACCGCGTAGTGGACTCCTGGGGTTGATTTTGCTTGTCACGCAAAGTTTCTGTCACTGCTTTTCCAACATATCTTTATGAAGTATATCATTCTCATTTTCCACGCAGAGAAGTTGTTACCATTGATTACTGCACAAGAGAAACAAATACACATTTGCATCATGACAACATCCCAAAGCATAAGAAAGAAGGAACGAAGTGGCAGGGCCGTGAGGTCTGAGCCTCAAGACCTGGAATTAATCAATGAAGATCCTGAGGTCAGGGCATCCTTTGAATAGGTCGGATGTATGCGCTACTGTGAGAAGATCAAAGGATATAATGCGAAGCTGACTGAACAGTTCGCCCTCAAGTTTAATGGATTATGTGCGACCATTGCGGGAATCACCTTCCGAGTGATGGAGGAAACTCTGTCAGCTACGACGGAGATCCCTCTGTATGGTGAAAAGTGGCTTAGAGGCATGCCTTTAGATGTTCTGTGCTATGGAGACTTTGTCAAGCCAAACTGCCTAAATGGGAAAATCAGAGCAGGCGTTCCAAGTCAGTAAACCTACCTATTGAGGAGGACAAGTGTAAGAGAAACGCATCACGCCTAAAGGTGATTAGAAGGTATTTCCCCTATGAAGGAAGGTTTGACAGAGTATACCCATACCACATCAGGCTGTTGATGCACTTCACAGGGAAAAAACCTCTGAGCCTACCTTTCTTCTTGCATTGAAGACTAGAAAGGATGGCAGACAGCGTCAAGGCCGAGGCTGGCCAACCGAGGAAAAATTTATTTTATTTTTCATTGATCAAGTTGTTGGTAGTCGAAGAATTGAGATGGCTAGACAAATACTGGGATTCATTTCTAATCTCAATCGATATCCCCAGCGACCCTAAAGGGGATTTTCCTCTATCCACGAAGAGAACAACATTCCACAATGTAGGGGAAAGAATGGAAGAGGCCACTAGAAAAGGAAAGGAAATAGAATATTTGTCATCTCACCAGCCAGCACCCCAAAAAAGAGGCAGGCCAAGGTTGATCAGGAAACCTGAGGAGACCCAAGCTCCTAGCGAACCACGCACCCAGTCTGTTGTTGAGAAGTTACTCATGCGCGATGTTCGGCTGGAACCTGTTGAAGGTTCAAGCAGGGGAATTAGTGAAAGACAGAGAAGGGAAAGCACTAAAAATGTGGAGGTTCAGGAGTCATTGTAGTAGCTAAATCAAGTGCAACTCGCTATTGCCGAATTGTATCAGGAAAACAGAGAATTAAGAAATCAGTTGGCAGAAAGGACTGTTGAAACGACAACGTCGCAGAGCTGAGCAAGGAATGCAAACTGGCTCAAAAGACACCTTAGAGAGGCACAATATGTAATCATTCATTTGGGGGAGGAATAGAGGGTGTTAGAGGAAAGAATGGCAGAGCACTTCAAGGAATGCGGACCAACCATGGATAATTCTCATGCGGCTCTCACCAACGCTCAAGCAAAGATGAAATGGAATGTGGTCTTGTGGAGACAAGTGAAGAATCTGAACAAACGGAAATGGTCCCTTAGGAAAATGCTTAGAGTTTTAACACTGTAGGTAAGGCCAGAGGCATGATTGAGACAAACCCATTTTGTCTTTTTGATCATGGCATGGAAGCTTTCTCCCCGCATGTCTTGTTTTCTGCCGAGAAACAAGAAGTCTGACGTGGAACATGCGCAGTGAATATTCATTGCGCAGATGTTGTAAACCTACCTATTGAGGAGGACAAGTGTAAGTGAAATGCATGACATTTTTGGAGGAGATGCGTGGTCCCTTAACTGTCATTTCCAACTGGAGTGCACGAGCGACCGCAGACAAACGTTCGCTACACCCACTCGCCACATACATACCACAACCAGTGATCGTGCAATAGAAAACAGAGCCCATTGCGCAAGGTGGCATAGTTTTCGACAGTGCGCTTGATCACTCGAGCACCTCGTAAAAGAAAATGTTGATGTATCACCACCTGATGATTGAATCTTACTCATAATTGAATGATGACGATGAAGACACTAGTTATGTTATGAGTGGGTGCAGTCGAGTTTCCATTTTTAGTAAACTCCATTTGAAAGGTCATCTCAGAGGAAGTAACCGAATCCAAAGTTCCAGGAGAAGTAGTTTTAGGCATAGCTACCCGATAGGGCATGGTTTTCTCTAGATATCGTATATTTTCAATGTAAGCCCGATTGGAAAAGCAGTGTAGACAAGGGACTCTATAATGTAATCTTTGAACCCGATTGAAATATAATGCAGAAGTCCTGAGGCTTTGAGGAAAAGATTCTAATGGTGGTGGTTTGATGTATTGTGATCCTATCTATGTATGTACTTCATGTTTTCTATATATTCATCCCTTTCCGTTTGTTTAAATTGGAACATTTAATAAATCTAAAATTCATCGTGCGGTGCTTTAGACTTCACCATTTAAATTTTGTGTTTTCTTCTAAGTAAGTTAGAATTCATCTTTAATGGTGCTCTGAGTTGTTTTATGTACTCTTTCTTTCGCCACACACAATGACATTTGAACTGAAAGACCATTGTCTGCTTAGCCTTTATCCTCTCAAAGTTTCATTTACCAAGTCATCAATTTCTCTCGCTTTCAGGAGGTTGAATCCATAACCCAAAGTTCTATATTTCCTTGCCAGCGAAACCAGAAACATTTCCCAAACACATAAATCTAGCCGACAATTCAAAGTCATTATCTATTAGAGACCAAGTCTCAAAGAAAGCCCTCTCTAGATTGGAAAGGCTAGTTTCCAGTCTTAAAGTTGGTTTGTAGGTTACCTCTGTCATTTGTTTTCTCAACCAAACAAATTTACAGAGTGCTAACAGATGGTCACCATAAGTTTCCTTCTACAAGAATCATTATCGAATACTTCCAACACAATAAGGCTATGCCAATATTGATGATGCATTGCTAAAGGTGGTCTTTGACAATGGTTGGGGCAATAGTTAGTGTTTGTCATGGTTTTTTCCATGCCCTTAGTGATGAGTAGGAAGTGCAATGGATTTTTCCATGCCCTTAGTGATGAGTAGGAAGTGCAAGGAGGGCACCACTCACTAGAATAGCCATGGATTCCCTATAAGCAACATCAAGTAATGGAACTAAGTGATATGTTATCTGCAATGTTTCGATTATTCATTATTTTCTATAGTTATTTTGGGAATTCTTCTAGTAATAATTGTGGTGGACCCTTCGAAAGTGCTTTGTTTAACACTTTCCTCACAGACTTGTTTTCCT
The DNA here is from genome assembly GCA_009831015.1 of Picea engelmannii. Classification (NCBI taxonomy): domain Eukaryota; kingdom Viridiplantae; phylum Streptophyta; class Pinopsida; order Pinales; family Pinaceae; genus Picea; species Picea engelmannii. Next base: position 774,758 of record ML780692.1, on the reverse strand, counting down.
CTCAATAACATTTTTTGTCATGGTAGTCATCTCAATTGTTGACTAACACTACAAACTTCCATCAACCCAATTCATTCACGATTGCAAAAGATGAAATATTTGAGTTCTATAATGACTTTGAAGAACAAAAGTCTAACAATGAAAGAGTTTCCTTGTTAATGTTAGCGTCAGAAGTCACTCCTGGATTGCTTGCAGGAGCAGAGCCCGACACCCATCAGTTTAATGTCACAATTTGTTTATAAAGGGGTGATCAAATGGAGATAAAGACTCGAGGAGATATTACTCTAACTCAAGGACTGGGTCTGGTACATAAAGAACAAAGGAGGTCTAGGATCCTAACTTCAGCCAGTGGGTTGATTAAAAGATGAGCAGGTGGAAGACTTAGTAAGAAAGGTGAATGAACAGCTATGGGCAACAGACTTGCAGCGGTTTGTAGGGGAAAAACTCTGAATGCAGGATCCTCCTGGTTCAGGGCTTCAAGAAACTGAATAAAAGACTTGACTGGATCCTCCAATTCCAAGTCATTCAGCGTTAAGGAAATCACAGGAACCGGTTAGAGACTCCGCAACTATTACAGTGATCCATTACAACATCATCCTATAATAGCTACATCTCGACTGGATCCTCCAATTCTGAGCTGCTCTAACACAGTGTGAACAAAGACATGAAAGAAACTGGCATTCATAAGGCAAGAAGTCTCAAAAGTTCATACATAACCAGAGCAACAATGCTTCATTAGAACTTTACAACCGAGAGCTCTTCTCAACCATCGATACCCACAAAATGTGAGAAAACTCCTCTAAATACTTAGAGCAAAACACTAGAAGCTAATTCGAGACATCGCATTGAAGACATTACGTCTGCATGTTTACTGTGCATGCAGTCTCTTTACAATCGTGAACTTTAGTCAGACACAATCGCACTCCGAAGGGCCTATGAATGAATTGACAAGCTTTCAGTCATTTTCTGGACTTTCCATTTATGGTGGAAACAATGTCCAACCACCATCAACTGTTACGATAACTGCTCCATTGGGATCGGGAAAGGCCCCGGTCAACTCTATACCTACAGGACATGGAGGCCTTCTCATTCTGCCATTTGGATCTATTTGGAGAATTCATGGTAAGACTAGCGAGTAGACGTGGAGGCCTTCGTGATGACTAGAGGACTTGACATGAAGAGGTGAATGGATGGTGATCAGGCAGGGGTGACCTGACATGATTGGTGTGGATATGGGATGAGGAGAGGCCATGTGGATGGATGTGGCAGAGGGAAAGTGGTAGGGCAAATGCAAGTGGCAGAATTCATGGGCTTTGAAGTGTATGAGCCAGGTAGAGGAGACACAGGGGTCAGGAAGAAATTATGAGTTGGCATGACACGGGGATAGGATGTAGCAGCAAGGGATAGATAGTGGGGGTACGTGGTGAGGTTTCGGGGTTTCGGGGTTTCAGGGTTCGCGGTGCCGAGGTGCACATGTACCCGAAACTCCCGATCTTCCGATCCCCGATTTGCGATGAGCTCTGCTTCCATAAGCTAGCCCCTACTGACTAGAACATGAACCATATGACCACTGCCTCCGTGTGACCGTAGTTAAACCCTCCATCGGAGTTTTGGAATTCATGATGACACGATGTTTGTGTCCACGGGACTTGTGATTTTCTGATTGCCGATGCGCCTTCCGTGCTAGCCCTTCGACTAGGCCCTAGTCCAAGTGACCACTACCATATGCCTTTGACCATACTCTCCATCGGGATTTTTCAGTTTGCGATGTCAACGAGCATGCATCCTCCAGACTCGTGATTCCCTGATCCCCGATGGCTCGTGGATGTTGACCTGTCAGTGGTCCGCTCCCCGTTGCGAAAGCCTGCCACCTGTTCTCCACGATTGACAGTTGTTCCCCACCGATCGGGAAATCGTGTACCATGATTCTGCAATGCACAAAACTCTCTCTCCCGGGATCTCCGATATCCTGATTCCCGATGAAGCCCTCCTGTGGAGCTTTCGCCGCTTCTCATGTCCATGATTAGGCTCGCTTGCTTGACTCGGGCCCCAAACAGATTCCTTCTGTGTGATGTGCTTGGGCACTTATCTTGCAATCCTGCAGACCTGCGTACCTTTGTTCCCTGATACCATAATTGTTGCTAACACTAGGCTCCATGGGGGATAGAGTCATTCCTGTGATGCTCTAAAGACTCATTTTGCAGTTCCAGTGCCTTGTTGTTGGGCTATGGAGTCACTATTAGGCCGTAAAAAATAAAAACAAAAATGAACTATAAACAACAAGGACAATATATACAAACAAAGGAGCCATATGAGGCTCGGACAAAACATTTCTTCAGGAAATGCCCATTCACTGGGCTGCTGAAAACTTCTTCACCTTCCAAATCGTGTAACCTGTATGTGTTATTTGAGAAAGTCTCGGAGATTTTGAAAGGCCCAATCCACAGGGCTTCAAATTTGTTGTGTTTTCCCTTATCTTGTTTAGGAGCATCCCATTTCAGTACCAGGTCTCCTATCTGGAACCGCTCCTTCTTGGCCTTCTTATCAAAGGCTTGCTTGATCTTTTGCTTATTGTCCTGAATTCTGTCCACTGTCTGCTCCCTAGCCTACTGGACCTCTACTAGCTGATGAATCCTTCTGATCATGTCATTGGGCTCTTCCTGATAATCCTGGAGGAATTTCGCTATGGGAATGGCTAGCTGAGAAGGGAAAACAGCTTTGGCTCCGTAGACTAACTGGAAAGGGGAGAGACCTATAGATCTCTTTGTAGTCACCCGATCAGCCCATAGGGCAAATTTCAACTTTGAATTACGAGCCTTTTTGTTGTCTTCCAACAACCTTTTGATGATCCTTATCAGGATTTTGTTGGAGGATTCCGCTAGACCGTTGCCCTGTGGATAATATGGGGTGGAGTGAATCAATTTGATCCCAAACTGTTCACAGAACTTGGCTAGTGGTTTATATCCGAAAGCGACTGCATTATTAGTGACAATCTTATTTGGGCAGCCGAACCTTGTGATGAGATCCTCCAAGAATCCAATGATTACCTTGTGGGAAGCACTCCTGGTGGGGATAGCTTCAATCCACTTGGTAAAAAAATCTGTAGCAGTCAGGATCCACCACTGTTGCCCACTAGAAGTAGGGTGAATTTCTCCAATGAAATCTAGGCGCCACTGCTGGAAAGGCCCTGAAACCAGCACCGGCTTTAACGGCAGAGACCTGAGTTGCTGCTTTCCTGCAAATTTTTGACATTTGATGCAGGTTCTGACCCTTTTGCAGACATCAGTGAACACGATAGGCCAGTAGTACCCAGCCCTGAGGATTTTGTGGGCTGTGGCTCTCCAAAAATGGTGCCCTCCATACAGGCCACTGTGAAATTTAGCCATGATCATCTTGGCCTCTGGTGGACTCATGCATTTTAAAAGCAACCCCAGCGGGTCTTTCCAATATAACACTTGATCGATCAGGCAGTATCTGACTTCTTTGAGCTTTAGAGCTCTTGCTTTTCTTCTTTGCAGGCCGTCTGGAGGCCGCAGCTCCTGCAGAAAGTATATGACATCCTTATACCAAGGACATTGAGCCAATGGGGGCTCCGTTTGAGGGTCTATATCAGGTAGTTGATCCTGCTGAATACCTGAGCATTCGTTGATGAAACTTATCCCCAACTCTTGGCAGTTTGCTTCAGCCAACAGCTTGGCTAAACCTTTCCCTTTGATCAATTTGGTGGGCCTTATTTCCAGGTCGAATTCCAGGATTTTGGCTATCCATTTACTCCTTCTCCCGTCTATGTCAGGCTGAATAAGAATGTCTTTAACAGTAGCCAAGGGGACATAGGCGATGATATTTGACTACAGGATGTAGGTTCTAAAATATTTGAGAGATTTTACTAGAGCATAAGCCTACTTCTCCATAGTTTCATACCTTACTTCGGCATCCCTCAATGCTCAGCTGAAATAAGAAATAGGCTGCTCTAGCCCACTGTCATTTGTCTGTAATAGAACAACAGCCACTGTATCAGGTGAGGCAAAGGAGAAAATAAGGAAATCCTTTGAGTAGTCGGGACTGATAAGCACAGGAGCTTCAATCAGGGCCCTCTTGATTTGTTCAAAAGAATGTCGTGATTGAGGGGTCCACCTTACTTCATTCTCTTTCTTTAACATGGTTGTTATTAGCTTTACCTCCTCAGCAAAGTTAGGCACAAACCTCCTCAGAAAAATAATTTTACCGAGGAAAGATTGGACCTCCTTCTTGGACCTCGAGATTGATAAGGCTTGTATCTCCTCAACTCTTCTGGGGTTAATCCTGACTCCTTCTGCTGATACTATGTGGCCTAGTAACTTTCCCTCCTTCATGGCGAATAGAGATTTCTTGGGGTTTAATGAAATGCCAAACTTTCTCCATTTCAAGAAAACTTTCATGAGATGGCGACGGTGTTCTTTATCAGATTTTGAAAATACTGTGATGTCATCCAGATAAATGACCACAAATTTATCCTTTTCCCCAATGAAATCTATGTCCATGGCACACTGGAAAGTCGCCCCTGCATTCATTAGTCCAAATGGAATCTTGGCATACATGAATGTGCCCCATGGAGTGGTGAATGTTGTCTTTTCCCTGTCTTCATGCAGAACAGAGACCTGATTGTAGCCAGAGAAACCATCAATCATGGACACCCTTGAAGCTCCTGTCACCCTTTGCAGTATATGTTCCATCTTCGGCAAGGGCTAGTTATCCTTCCGTGAGCTCCTGTTCAGGTTTCTGAAGTCTACACAGAGTCGGATCTCTCCATTATTTTTCCTTACTGGCACCAATTTGGCCACCCACTCTCAATATCTCAGTGGAACAATGATCTGGGCTTGAAGCAGCTTCTTCACTTCCCTCTCCATAATAGGCAGCAGCATGGGATTGATCTGTCTCAGCTTCTGCCTGAATGGCTTTGCCTCCTCCTTTAATGGAATTTTATGCTCGATGACAGAGGTGTCATAGGTTTTGAGGTCTATGTAGGTCCAGGCAAACACATTAGAAAATTCCCTCAAAATTCCAATGTATTCAGACCTCTGCTCCTCTGTCAGACTTCTTGACAATTTGACATACTTGGGCTCACTCTCGGTTCCAATGTTGCGCTGAATAGTACCAGCAACCTCCTCCGAGATTTCTCCTTTTACTGACACATCGTTTCTATCAAAAATCATTTCCAAAGGAACCAGTCCTCTGGGAATATAGTTTTTGGGCAGTTGTACAATGTTACGCCCTGCAATATTATTCAGAAAATTACCTCCATCGAGCTCTTCCTCTGAGACGGCATCTTGGTCTATGTGCATTTCTGAAAATTCCTCAATAGTCTCCAAGAACCTCTTGACCTCAAGATCATCCTCAAGCACCTTCCAATGTTTGACGGTGTCAGGTATGGAGGGCCTGTATTTCACTTCCACATCATATCTCAATTTGGGCGGCAAGGGTACCTTGAAAATGCTTGCTGATGTAGCCAAGGAATCTGCCATTGTGTTTTCTTCTCTTGGGATGAAAGAAATGTTGAACGCTGAGAAGAAACTGTCAATTAGGTCCCATACCTCATTTCTATAACTCCTGAGTTGAGGATGCTTGGCCTGATAAGTGATTTTGACCTGCTGGACTACCAACTCGACATCTCCGAACACTGCTACCTCCTGTATTCCCATTTCCCTTGCAGCTCTTAATCCCAGAACAAGTGCTTCATACTCTGCCACATTGTTGGTAGCCTCAAATTCTAATTTGTATGATAGAGATATGGTTTCCTGATCAGGTGACACAAAAACCACCCCAGCTCCAGCACCTTCCCGGGAAGAGGCTCCATCAAAGAACATTTTCCAGATGGGAGTGATGGAAGGAGGAAGCTTAGGGGAAATGGTGGGATGCTTTCTGAGCCTAAGAGGAGGTTCGGGAGAACGGGTGAGTTGAAGCACACTGGAACCTAAATCACTTTCTAAGGCGAAAATGGGATGGTTGGTAGGGTTGGCCTCGTCACTGATTATAGAGGCCAATTAGGATTCCCTGTATAGTCTTTTATGCTCTCCTCCAAACACTGGGATAGTAGCATATGTGAGGTCCATCTGCAAGGTTCCCCCCAGTTTTTTTATCCACGATCTTGATAACAACATACCAAACTTGGGGGGGACATCGGCCACTACAATATCCATGGGCGGCTGAAACAAGGTCACGACCAGGTCTTTGATAACTCCAAGACACTGAACTCTCTTGGAGTCAAAAGAATAGAGGTCGTGATAGGCTCAGGTGACTTCTAGTCCTAACTCTTCCATGACAGTTTTGGGCATGAGGTTGTGAGAAGCCCCCGAATCCATTAAGAATTTGTGCATCACTTTATCATGTATGTTCAGGGATGTGTAGAAGGGAGGGGATAAATCATCTCTATCTTCTACCATGGGACCTAGGACAACTGCTGGCTTTTCGTCTTGGAGGCTTATGGAGTCTGTGGGAAGGCATGAAGCTTTAGACTGTAAAAGCTCAAAGAAGTGTTTTTCAAATTCTCCATGTTTAATCAGCTCGGTGAGGGGCACAGGGATTCTGATCTTTTGAATTTTGTGCTCAAAATTAAAAGAAGATGCAATCTTTGGAATCTCTCTTATTTCAGGGGCATGATTGTGGACAATGGGAGAGAGGGGTTAAGCCTTCTTACCTCTATGGCCATCTGCTACTTCATTAGCAAGTTTCTCTGTTCTAGTGGACTGCTCAGGTATATCAGGTGCTGCTTTCTTTTTGTCGGACCTCAGGTTATACCTGCCTCGGCCGCCGCTAGCCTTGTCTCCCTTGCTTAGCTCATTCAGCTAATTGTCCATGAGAGACTCCTCGTAGGCTGATTGAGTGAGATGAGGAAAAGGAGGGGTGTCTCTGAAGCAATGGATTTTAGGATCCAACTCATCTATTTCCCCTTCTTCCCCCTCGGCCACAAAATTGTTTTGAAAAGGGGCCTGAATCTTCTGGTCTTCTCTGTCTCTTCCCTTCTCTCTTTGCACATTCGGGGGGGTGAAATTATTTGGCCTCCTGAAACCTCCTTTATTTTTTGCATTCTGAGGGCCTTTGTATGCTTGCCTCCCTTCCACTCTCATTCTTTCCATCTCCACGGATAGATACTTCACCATCCTGGTCAGCTCGTCTACTTGAGGGTGGGACACCGATGGGTCAGAAGTTGAGGCTTCCGACCTTCCCTTTCTCCTGTCTTCCTCGGCCTTGTTTCTTAATCTATCAGCTGCTAGTACATTTGATTCCACTTCTATAGCCGCATCCTGCATTTGAGCCAAGGAGGTGGCTCTTCTTTCTCTCAATAACAAGCAGAAATTGGGGCCAAATGCACTAGCATAAGAAATTTTGGCCAAGGCTTCTGAAGGCTTTATCTCGGTAGGGATTTTATTATACATCTTATTGAATCTTTTGGAGAAGTCAGAAATAGATTCTCCGTCCATCTTCTTCAAAGACCCGAACTCTGTCATGTAATACATGAAATCCTTCCTATCTCCCCACTGCCTTAGGAAAGCACTATCTAGAGCTTCAATCCCAGCAATAGATCCTGGAGCCAATCCTCTAAACCACTTCCTCACCTCGCCATCTAGACTCTGGATGAAAACTCTCATCCAGATATCTTCATTTTCAATATTGAGGTTGTCTACATAACTGTAGAAAGTAGCCAGGTTCTCTTTCGCAGTTATGTCTCCTTCCCCAGTAAACTTGGGCATGTAATTCAAGTAATCTCCAGCAGGGAGAGGGTTCATAGGATGGGGTAGGACTAAGGGAGCGTATCTGGCAGTGACTATGGCGTCCATTCTATTCAAAGGGGGATTAGCACCAGCCATAGGGATATTAGGTGGAGGAGAATTTGGAGGAGAAGAAGTTCACAAAGGGGTTATTGAGAATGAGTCTTGAATTGGATTGGGAAACAAGAGGTGATTTAAGGAGAAGGCTATCGATCTCAAGTCAGCGGGTTCTCCTCTTTGAACAGGAGTGGTTAAGCTAGGCGTAGGGAAATCTTCTACGGTCCTGGGTCTACGCCAGGGTATAGCTTCAGGGGAGAGGGGAGTGACAAAGTCTTGTCCCTCTGGTCCCAGACCAGGAGAGGAAAACTCAACAGGAACACTCCCAAAATTTAGGAAACGGGAAACTGCAGAGACAGGCCTGTCAAATAACTGAGGAGGAGAAAAAGGAGCTCCAACAGAAGGATATGGTGGATTACCTGGTTCAGTGATGGACGCTTCTTCTTTAGAGGCCTTCCCCTTTCTGAGCACTGCCTCTAGATCTATTTCAGGCATAGCTAGAGGCAGCTATGGATGAGACCACGTATGCCTGCCTCTGAAAGCCACAATTAACAAATCAGGTTCTCCCCAACGGAGTCGTCACAATGGAGTCGCCAGGTGCAAATTAGCAATCATGAAAGGCTCCGATCATCCGATGCACCTTCGGATTCAGATGCTCAATGTCGTTCTACCCAGGGAAAATCTTCAATTTCGATCCCCGGTAGCGACGCCAGAAATGTTAGCATCGAAAGTCACTCTTGGATTGCTTGCAGGAGCAGAGCCCGACACCCATCAGTTTAATGTCATGATTTGTTTATAAAGGGGTGATCAAATGGAGATAAAGACTCGAGGAGATATTACTCTAACTCAGGGACTGGGTCTGGTACATAAAGAACAAAGGAGGTCTGGGATCCTAACTTCAGCCAGTGGGTTGATTAAAAGATGAGCAGGTGGAAGACTTAGTAAGAAAGGTGAATGAACAGCTCTGGGCAACAAACTTGCAGCGGTTTGTAGGGGAAAAACTCTGAACGCAGGATCCTCCTGGTTCAGGGCTTCAAGAAACTGAATAAAAGACTTGACTAGATCCTCCAATTCCAAGTCATTCAGCGTTAAGGAAATCACAGGAACCGGTTAGAGACTCTGCAACCATTACAGTGATCCATTACAACATCATCCTATAATAGCTACAGCTCGACTGGATCCTCCAATCCCGAGCTGCTCTAACACAGTGTGAACAAAGACATGAAAGAAACTGGAATTCATAAGGAAAGAAGTCTCAAAAGTTGATACATAACCAGAGCAACAATGCTTCATTAGAACTTTACAATCGGGAGCTCAATTCAACCATCGATACCCACAAAATGTGAGAAAACTCCTCTAAATACTTAGAGAAAAACACTGGAAGCTAATTCGAGACATCGCATTGAAGACATTACGTCTGCATGTTTACTGCGCATGCAGTCTCTGGAGAGTCGTGAACTTCAGTCAGACGCAATCGCACTCCGAAGGGCTTGTGAATGAATTGACAAGCTTTCAATCATTTTCTGGACTTTCCATTTATGGTGGAAACGATGTCCAACCACCATCAACTGCTGCGATAACTACTCCATTGGTATCGGGAAAGGCCCCGGTCAACTCTGTACCTACAGGACATGGAGGCCTTCTCATTCTGCCATTTGGATCTATTTGGAGAATTCATGGTAAGACTAGCGAGTAGACGTGGAGGCCATCGTGATGACTGGAGGACTTGACATGAAGAGGTGAATGGACGGTGATCAGGCAGGGGTGACCTGACATGCTCGGTGTGGATATAGGATGAGGAGAGGCCATGTGGATGTGGCAGAGGGAAAGTGATAGGGCAAATGAAAGTGGTAGAATTCATGGGCTTTGAAGTGTACGAGCCAGGTGGAGGAGACACAGGTACCAGGAAGAAATTATGAGTTGGCATGACACGGGGATAGGATGTAGCGGCAAGGGATAGATAGTGGGGGTACGTGGTGAGGTTTCAGGGTTTTGGGGTTTCGAGGTTCACGGTGCCGAGGTGCACATGTACCTGGAACGCTCGATCTTCCAATCCCCGATTTGCGATGAGCTCTGCTTCCATAAGCTATCCCCTACCGGCTAGAACATGAACCATATGACCACTGCCTCCGTGTGACCGTAGTTAAACCCTCCATCGTAGTTTCGACGTTCACGATGACACGATGTTTGTGTCCACGGGACTTGCGATTTTTCGATTGCCGATGTGCCTTCCGTGCTAGCCCTTCGACTAGGCCCTGGTCCAAGTGACCACTACCATATGCCTTTGACCATACTCTCCATCGGGATTTCGCGGTTTGCGATGTCAACAAGCACGCATCCTCCAGACTCGCGATTCCTCGATCCCCGATGGCTCGTGGTCGTTGACCTATCAACGATCTGCTCCCCGTCGCGAAAGCCTGCCACCTATTCTCCACGATTGACAGTTGTTCCCCACCGATCGAGAAATCACGTACCGTGATTTTGCAATGCACAAAACTCTCGCTCCCAGGATCTCTGATATCTCGATTCCCGATGAAGCCCTCCTGTGGAGCTTTCGCCGCTTCTCATGTCCATGATCAGGCTCGCTTGCTTAACTCGGGCCCCAAACAGATTCCTTCAGTGTGCTGCGCTTGGGCACTTATCGTGCAATCCTGCAGACCTGCGTACCTTTGTTCCCCGATACCATAATTGTTGCTAACAATTAACACTTTCCTCACAGACTTGTTTTTCCTCTCAATAACATTCTTTGTCACGATAGCCATCTCAATTGTTGACTAACACTACAAACTTCTATCAACCCAATTCATTCGTTATTGCAAAAGATGAAATATGTGAGTTCTACAATGACTTTGAAAAACAAAAGTCTAACAATGAAAGAGTTTCTCTATTAAATTCTCATGTTCGTTGAACATCCACACTAAACAACAAATTTTTTATCTCTACCTCTTTAATTTATTGTTTTGTTTTATGAACCTTGTTTCCAACATCATTCAATCTTTGATTCCATTACGATATAGACTAAGTTATTTGGAACTAAACTACCCATACTCCTTATATTTTATTTTGAAATAATTCTACAAATATTTAAAAATAATCATCCAAATCTATTTAAATTATTATAAAATTTATTAAATTTTTTATAATAAAAATTATTATAATAATTGAATCGAATTTTTACTTATTTATATTTTCAAAAAATTATTAAATTTATTAAAATTATTATTAAATTTATTAAAATTATTATAAAATTTATTAAAATGGTTATATTATGTGGGTTTAATTGTTAAGAATATGTGTTTCCTCGTAAGAGGTTACAAATTCAAATCCAAAAAAAGTAAGGTATGTATACCTTAGTAAACTTTAACAGCCAAATCCTCTCATGCACCAATTTAATATGTGGCTTAATGATGACTTTAAAATTAGATTATTATATTTATTTTTTTCCATGTTAAAAAATACCTACTTAATCATATACTCTTTATAATATTTAATTATATATATTTTTAAAAATCATGTTAAATAAACTTCTACTTACTTATTGATGATATACTTTTTATAATATTTAACTATATTTAAAAAAAAAATCACGTTAAATAAACTTCTACTGATGTATTCATAATATTTTATTTTAATATTATTACAATTTCACAACATTTAAAACAAATTCTTATAATGTGATTCTCTTTGATGGCCACGCTCTCGGTTGAACGTGAAACATGTATTTGATAACTTCTATATAAATTAACCGTATAATCTTTATAATTTACCATAATAATAATAATAATAATAATAATCTATTTTTAAGGTCACGGCCAAGCCAGCACACCAAATTGGTGTATGAGACCCCCTTGTTTGTGGGACAAGGGACCCCCCTCCGCTCACCGATTTGACTGGTAAAGTCTACGAAGGTATACATACCCTACCCCCCTCTAGATTACTCGTTTTAAAACAAATTCTTATAATGTGATTCTCTTTGATAATGACCACGCTCTCGATTGAACGTGAAACATGCATTTGATAACTTCTATATAAATTTACCATATAATCTTTATAATTTACCATATTACTCGTTTTAATTTTATAAATTTGCATAGATGTCATGTCAATACTTTTCAAATAACCTCTATGTAAATTTACCATATAATTTTTATAATTTACCATTAATTTTTATAATTTACCATAAAATCTTTATAAATGGGTTAAGTTATCCAATCCCCCAAATGTCCAACCCACTTATTTTTAAACAAATTACTAACTTTAATTCATTTGATAGACTTTTTTGTTATGAGATATTAAGGAGATAAAATGGAAGAATTTGAAGTTAAGAGTGAATTTTCAATTTATTATATATTTTTATGTTACTTTTATTTTTTGATGTATTTTCATTTAATTTGTTATTAATTAATAAAAGAAATTAAGTATATATATATTTAAAACATATTAAATAAAATATTGATATTTCAAATTTTATAAAGTTCAACTTTTAAAATAGGTTTAATTTTTTAAAAGTTTAATATATGTAATTTTATTAATTTAAATATGTATTGTGGTTTACTAATTAAGATGGGACTTTGCTATGCAAATAACCTAGGTATACATCTTGTTTATTGAATCCTTGTGTGAGAGGGGGAAAATCTGAGAAGGTGTTTGATCTTTTAGAATTGGTTTCCTTCTATAAAAGGGACTTAACACATATTCTACAAGCTAAATTGCTAAATAGATGTTAATTTGATACTATATTATTTTTTTATCATTTTACCAAAAAAACTCAATCCAAATGTTTAGTAATCAATCATTTACAAATAAAGTATACTTGGAAAAATATTGCTTTTAAAAATGAATTTTTGCATAAAATAAATGAAAATATATATTTTTTATGAGACATAATGCAAGTAAAATCCTCATTTCAGAGTATTCAAAATAATTTAGTATTCATCCAGATTCAACCTAACCATCTTGAAGGAGCATCAATACAAGGTTTATCAAAGCATGAGAGAGAGTTTTTAGTTGACTAGCAGTGTTTCAATGTTTAGTTGGATTTATTCAATAGTGCAATCATTGTAGTGGAAACACTACTTACTCTTTCACAAACAATAATAAGAAATCATATATATAACAAGTGATGAATGGCAGCGTAGTCCATGCCAGGTTGAATTGGGAATAAATGCAGAGGTATGGAGGCCCGAAGTAATTGTGAGTCATTGATCTTGAAAGAGAGTGGAAACCATTGATCCCCGTACCATACCTGAAATTCGTCGATTCGGCAGTTCAGGAGATTTGGCATGAGGTAAGTTGATATATTCTTTGATTGGGATTTCCTTCGTCGATTTTATCGAATTTCTGTCAGCATATGCGACATGAAATTCCATATTCCTCGGCATTTAATTTAAGGGGTTCTTAATAATAGGGGTCGCTCTACAATATCGTAGTTTTAGCTTCCAATTTTGATATGAAAGTGTCGAAATGACAGGGTTGATGAGGTGGGTTTTAATGGCTTTAATGATTGTCTAGTTATTTTGCGTTGGCATGGCATGGACTGGCCAGTTCAATGGCAGAGTCTTGTGCGATGTGTGCATTTTTATAGTGCTTCTAAGATGTAACTTTAAGTGAAATTTATGATAAGATAATACAGAGGCAGTATCTTGTTAGCTGAGTTGTAAATTTAATTTTAGGTGATGTAGAAATGATTGACAAAACTGTTAAAATAAAGCAAGGTATAAATTACACTCATTTCCAGTAGTAGAAAAAATGAAGATGTGCCCTTGACAGATGATTAAGAATGCAACAATTTACACAGATCAAAGGTCTTGTTTTTACTCATAGTAAGAACAGAGGAAAAATCTGTAACTAAATGGACTTCTGATGTATTATGATCACGGTAGATGTATTACTAAATTGTAATTATTCAATCTTGAAGAAGTACAGAAGGAAGCTAATATGAAGAGGAAATGGAAACACATGGAAAACACATAACTCAAATTAAATGAGACTTAGAATCTCTATCTTCTCTTGTATTAATATTCGATAAGTTATTTGTTTTACATTCATCCAGAAGAAGCCTGGAAAAGATGTAAGATCTGTGTATTTATACAAAAATTGTCTTAACTAGAAGTGGTTAGACTTTCCACAATATCTACTCTAAATATAGAATACAATCCAAATTGAAAAACAGAACACAGATTTTGCTGAGTTATGGCTTGATGTGTTGGTGCTTCATAAGCTCCTTTATTTGCTCCTGGCTGTGTTGGCGCTTCATAAGCTCCTTTATTTGCTCCTGGATGTGCTTTCTTTCGTCTGTTCATTGAACTAGGTACACATTTCCATCAATGCTATGACAAATCTCAAAGGTTCAATGTTCTCGTTCAATTCGAAGGCAAATGCCTTCTTCTGTACTAGTGGTAGCTTCTCCTGGATCTTCATTACTACATGGGCTGTAATTTGGTGTTTCAAACTAGGTTTTACAAACAACTCGTTTATCTTGAGCAAATCAATCTAGTTCAACAGTTGGATGATAAATTGTATACTTTCCTTATTCTTTCTAGAGATTTATTTATTATTTTCTATGTCGATTTCTTCAAGTGTCTTAGAGATATCATTACCTTTGAATTCAACCATTCTCATCTCTATAGCAGATAGGGTATTCATACAAGCCTCCTTTGCCTCCCTAACAAGCTTCTTGCTTTCTTCTAGGTTCGTCTCCCAAACTTTCAAGGCCATTTCACCTTTCACCTGTTCATATTCTGAAAAGGGGTGAGACCAGGAATATTGGCTTTCTGTTTGCATACAATAAATTCCTGAAATTTGGATCTGGCCATACAGGCATCATTTTTTTTCTCATAAATACTTTTCAGAGAATTATTTATTGCCTTATAGTATTTTTGAATAGTATCCATTTTTTGATATAGATCCTACTGGACAGCTTCCAACTTTTCATTAATTTCATATGTTTGTTTTTGGAATGCAGTATTATTTGTCTTTGTCTTTTCTAGTGAAGTTATTCTGGTCTGCAACTATTGTATTGAACTGTCTCGTTGAAAAATCATGGAATTACTAATCTGTAAATTCTGGACACTCATCTCCAGTTTTTCCTGTAGTTTCTTCATCTATTGTTGATAAGCCAACCTGATTCGTTCTATGTCACAATTCATTCTTCTCCTGATAATCTATTTTGTGCTTTGCATTTCATTCTGCAACTGTTCAACCAAGAGAGACTTTTCTTGCAGATTCTTTGTAAGATTTCCCATTGACCATTGGTTGGCAGTGGCAAAGGCTCCTAGTGAATCCACAACCTCTTTGGCAAATTCAGGGTCATTTTGTTCATGTCCATCATATATTATTTTGTGTCTCTTGGTGGTCACTCCTTCCTTTTGGTGAGATTCTTTTCTTATGATATCTTTTCTTTTCTTATTGAAAAATAAACTTGATGGGGGCATCTCTTCAGGCAAGGTGGGAGTGAGTTCATCTAGATGGATGACTTCGGAACTAGGAACCTCAAAACTGGTAGATAAAGGAGTTACTAAGGGAATAGGGGGAATAAGTGCAATAGACTTTTCTGGACTAGTAACACTGGGAGTAATAGTGGTAGTAATTGGTGATGAAGGGGGAAAAGCATGACCATGTTTCATGAAGGCTTCAAGGGAAGCTAATAACTGTTGATCATTTAGGCCTGACATTGATGCTTTTATCTATTTAAATAATGCATCTATATTGATGCTTTTATCTATTTAAATAATGCATCTATATTTTTCAATACTTCTTTAGTTTTGTCCTCAATGGAGCTACTTGGTTGGGGTTCTGTGAATCTAGTTTCATGTCAAGATGGAATGGGATTTGACTCTCCTTGAAAAATCTTAGGCAAGTTGTTCCTTCTATGCTTTTGAAAGTTGAGGAAACCAACCCGTTGGTATGGAGGCAAATTCTGAAATCTGTTTTAGACTTCTTCATAGGATATAGCTCCTCGAAAAACATTGCCATAAGGGGAGTCTTCGTGTATATATATTTTCATGTTGAACTAGGCGAAATAATTCTCTACCATCCTATGAGGATCATGTCTTTTGAATTCAATGTCAACTAATTTGACATCTTCCAAGGCTGCAACCTCGACTTTTGAATGACCAAAATCTAACAATGTAAACATGCCAACATGTATGGGAAAATTTGGCCATACATTTTTCTGAGCCACTTTCAAGTCTTTGGTAATTCCTCCTGCCACTGTTTGGTATGCCACTTCTCTGTAGACCAGCCTATCATGCAAGAATTTTGGAAGGGAATGGGGAGAAATGAAGCAGTCGAACACTCTAATGTAAGAGAAGTTCTCTTCAATGTACCAATCTGCAATTGTGCCTAATTTCCCCATAATGTGCTCTGAAATACTAGGCGGACAGTGACCATAGATAGCTACATGAATGGGTACCACTACATTGTGACAGATCTCATAAAAGAAATATTGAGCATTTTTTTCCCATAGTTTGGAGTGGTAGAAATGTATAGGCTCGGAACTAGCCGAGGTCCAACTCCAATTCATCAGGGGAAATGGAGTCATGAAGCAAATGGCATCCATGATGTAGGTGGACATGTAAAAAGGAGCATGTTTCCCTCTTGATTTCAATGATTTGTACTCGACAACCTCCTTAGCTAGGTTATCCGACAACATTTTTGCCCAGTTAAAAGAATAGCCTTTGGCCACTTCATTGATTATAGACACCCATTCAACTGTGAAATGTGCAAGTTTTTTCCTTCCAAGTAACCAGCAAAGCATCATGGCAATGTATAAAATGTGAGAATCTAAAGATGTTTTGGAATACATACCATGAGTGTCAGATTTAAAATTGGATATATTTCCCCACCATGTCTTGATTATGTCATGACCAGTTCTACCATATTGAGTGCATTCTCTCCTTTCAAAATCTAGAATAAATGATGCATTATATGTGTATTTGGGTGCGGAAGATAGTTTATACATTACTTGTATGTCCTCCTGATGAAAGGAGCCAACAGAGGTGTTCTAGTAACTGATAATGCTTCTGGTTTGAATGTCAACGTGCTCCAGAGCCCAGCTTATCATGTCATTGTAGGGTATTATCTTTGGTTGAGAAACAATCCTGTGTAGTTGAGACTGAGCTACCACTCTGAGCTTGGCTGAGAACGACTTGTCTTCTTATTTCACTGAATTGTCCAGACATAGAAGAATCTCATGTTCCAAGATATCGTAGGCATGTTTCCAAGACTTGATGGCATCTGTAATTCATGAAGTGGTGTCCAAGAGAATATATGTGTTTGGTTTGGAATCATCTATTAATGCATCTTGCTTCTTCCATGGTTTACATGGCACCGTAATTCTCATAGAAATGAAATTAATCTTACTGTGATAAAAGAAGTTTGTAAGCTCTCAATTACTGAATGAAAAACTCTAATTGAAAATGGTAGAATGACTTGAGATTCGAAATGTGTTTATTCATAAAGTCTATCAATCTTCGTATTGACATACTGACAAGGTGATTATTAAAAATATATGGAATTTATTAACTGGCGATTGTGATATTTACCCAAATATTTAACTTTATCCAATTATAAATGTCATTAATACTTTGGCGGTTCGACGTTCACAGGTTTTGAATGTAAGACGACATAAATCTCTGGAAGGCAGAATTGCGAGAGAAACGAATCACTAACTAATCACTTTTATGTTTTAATTAATCATGCTTTAAAAATCCTTTAGCCTTAAGTACTTCGAAACTTTGGCATTCGAGGGTTTTGAATGAAGGATGATAAAAATCCTCTGAAGGCGGAATTCCTGGAGTAAACATTCGAACCGTTATAGGTATTTCGGGGCTTCAGAACCTCGGAGCTCCGGGAGTTCATTTGCTTAAATGTGCATCTCGAACTTCAGCACTTTGGCATTTGGGAGTTTTGTATGTAGCACAACAGAAATCTCCCGGAGGCCGAATTTGCGGAGTGATTAGTTAATAGTTAATAATGATTAATTAAAATTGTTAAATGTTTTATTAGCTTTTTGAAACATTTTTATTTGTTATGATATCAAATGCTTCGACACTTTGATAGTTAGACGGTCTTGAAAGCATTCTTTGTTTTATTTTTCGAAGGGAAATCTCTTAGAGTGACGTGGCAGTGATGATGTCATTTTTAGTGACGTGTCAAGAAAGGATGGGCGACACGTTTCACCTGAAAATGTGCGAATAAGCTGACACAAATGTTTAAAACAAGTGCCAGGTGCCAACCCAAGAAAAAATTTAATGACACGTGTCCTATAACTCATTGATAGACCCTTTTAAAGATTATTGTGAGGAACTGTCTTTGAGACTTCGGAGCTTCATATATTCAAGGTTTTTGTTGTTTATATGCCTTGAAACTCCCGAAGCGCGAAGTCCCGAAGTGATCGTTGAAGGTTTTCTTTAAAAAATCGGGCAGCTTTATAATCCAGAGAACACGAGAGTCGTTTGATCAAATTTAAGAAACTCATCAATGGATGATATTATAAGCGCCTTATTAATACATAACGATCATGGATTTATTTAATTGAAAAGCAATTCCCTAATTTTTTTTGGTGAAATTTTATTTTTAAGAGGTAAAAGCAAAAGATTTTAAAATTTAAAAGTTTAAAATTCAATTATCTTACAAGATGAAGAAGATACTCTAAGATTGGGCACTCGGGGTTTCATCCTTATACATATCAGTCAACTGTCCATTTAGGTTACAAAGAATCATCTTTACAAGATGAGGTCGAGATGTGGAAATGGTGATGGAAGATGCTTTGGAAGACCCAAAGTCCAGCATAAAACTAACACCTATATGTGGCTTCATATCAACAGCACCTGCGCATTCGAAGTTTCAAAATCATGTGGGTTTTAAGAATAAGCGGGAACTTGTGAAGCCCTAAATAGCTGAAGTGTCGCAGATATGAATGCCCGAAGTGCCACTTCACTTCGGGCCTGTACCACTCCAGGTGTTTTTCAATCTAGAACGGGTTGAAATCGCCAAACGCTGAAGAGCCTGAGTCAAGAACTCTCAAGATACTTAATGATAAGATACATTAATCTTGGGCTAATTAGAAATAAACATGGTTAATGACTCCAGGCCCGTACCACTCTGATAGTTATACAAACTCTGCATGTAGAAACTCCCGAAGGGCGAAGTGCCAGAGGAACGTGGTACTCATCCACGAAGGACACATGGCATCCATCAGTAAAGACACGTGACATTATGTGACGTGAGGCCGCCACATCACTCTGAGCATGTACTACTCTAGGAGTTATACAAGCTCCGCATTTAGAAACCTTTGAAGCCCCAAGTACCGAAGAGACGTGGCCTCAATTTGTCACCAACACGTGGCATCAAACTGTCACAAACACGTGGCATCCATTAGTCAAGACATGTGACTCTCATCTATACCATGACACGTGGCACTTATTTCAAGCATATTTTGGGTTCTTCATATGTACTGTTTCAAGTGACACATGGCACATATTATTATGTGACACATCAGCCTTTTGACCCCAAATAGTCGAAGTGTCGTAGATCCGAATGCTTGAAGTGCCACATCACTTTGGGCCTGTACTACTTTAGGAGTTTTCAATCCACAATAGGCCGAAATCGTTGAACGTCGAAGAGCAGGAGTCAAGAACTCCCGAGATACTTAATGATAAGATAAATTAATCTTGGGTTAATTAGAAATAAACATGGTTAATGACTCTGGGCCCGTACCACTCCGGGAGTTATACAAACTCTGCATACAGAAACTCCCGAAGGCAGGGTTGGAATTTGGATTCATATTTACCCGTCAAACAATTTTTTTTTGACGTTTTGGATATCTTTATTTCCCGTCAAAAAATGTCACGTTTAACTTTGTGCCCTTCAACAATGAAGTTTTGATAATAAATTAACCCTTCAATAATGAAGTTTTGATTTAAAAATTACTCTTCAATAAATGTTCAATTAAATACTTACAAATTCCATTTGGAAATCCTAAGCTTAGTTATGAGCAAAAAGACTGTGAAATCATATACAAATTATAATGGTCTCTCTAAGCGTAACTTTATAAACTCAACATTAAATTTATTTCTCCTTCAAATCCACACCCTTTATGGAACGTTGCAACTTATAGTATCCTGCAATCAATTTCATTATCAAGAAACCCATTCTCTTAAAGCAATGAGAAAATTGTCGGAGTTACGTGGAAAACAAAGACATTACAAACATGGAGCATTTGAGAATGTGTTCTTGAACCTATGAACAGTGGAGGTAGCTTTGTTAAATAATTTCCAAGAAGGGTATGAAAAGTTGTAGATTTAGAAGAGTGGAAGTGTTATCTATTAAATTATAATAAGTTGATTATTTATTTAACTTATTTCAGTTAGATTTACATGAATATTTATGAGAATTTGTGTGTAAACAAAAATTACAAGAATATTATGAGAATTTTTATGTAAATAAAAAACAGGA
>ML780692.1:706494-738796 GCA_009831015.1 Picea engelmannii | reverse complement strand
AGGCAATCCTCCACTATGCTTTTCCTTCAAAAGGTTATCCCTCATTGAGCATTTTGGTATGCACAACTGATTTCCCTTGAATAGCAATCCCTCTTGAATCATGTACTCTGTCCACTGGCTCATGTCTCTCAGCACAGGATTTGTACATGCTTTGTATGCTTCCTTGAAATATGGATCATCACAATACATATCCTTCAGGTGTTCAAACCCCAAGGTCTTCACCTGAAACTCCTTCAGAATAAAAAATTTCATGCTTAATGCTTCAACAACTTTGTTAGCATTCCCAACAATATGTTTTATGACAAAAGTAAAATTCTTCATAAACTCAATCCACTTTGCATGCCTCTGATTCAATTTTTTCTGTCTGGTTATGAATTGTAAAGTCTGGTTATCGCTATGCAAGACAAATTCTTGTGGGACAAGGTAATGTCTCCATTTCTTCAAGGCTTGAATTATGGCATAAAACTCCTTATCATATGTGGAGTATTTTCTCTTGGTCTCATTCAACTTCTCACTGAAATAGGAAACATGTCTATTATCCTGGCTCAAAACTTCTCCAATTGCAAATCCACTTGCATCACATCTCACTTGAAATGTCTTTCCAAAATTTGGTAAGACCAGAATTGGTTGTTCTGTTATTTTCTCCTTCAGTATATTGAAGCTCCTCTCGACCTCCTCTGTCCATTTAAAAGACTTGTGCTTCTTCTTCACTGTATCCATCATTGGTGCACAAATCCCACAATCTCTAATTAACTTCCTATAGAAACTTGTTAATCCATGGAAGCTTCTTACCTCAAACATACTCCTTGGTGATGGCCATTATTTGATTGCTTTCACCTTCTTTGGATCCATCTTTAGTTCATTTGACGAGATCATGAAACCCGAGTAAGTGAGTTTTGTCTTCATAAAAGAGGACTTCTTCAGGTTTATCAACAACTTCTCCTACTGTAGTCTCCTCATCATTAGTGTCAGGTGTCTCAAATGATCCTCTTTAGTTCTGCTAAAGACCAGTATATCGTCCAGATATACAACCACAAACTTGCCAATGAAATCTTTTCGTATTTCATTCATCAACCTAATAAAAGTACTCGGGGCATTTGTTAAGCCAAATGGCATAACAAGCCACTCATACAAACCTTCATTTGTCTTAAAGGTTGTCTTCCACTCATCACCTTCTCTCATCCTTATCTGGCGATATCCACTTTTCAAATCTATCTTAAAGAAGAAATTTTCTCCACTTAGACAGTCCATTAAGTCATCCATTCTTGGCAAAGGGAATATATACCTGATGGTGATCTTGTTAATGGCTCTTGAGTCTGTACACATTCTCCATCCTCCATCCTTCTTTGGACTCAACACAGTTGCCACTGTGCATGGACTCAAGCTCTCTCTAACCAAACCCTTGTCTAAAAATTTCTGGACTTAGTTCTTTACCTCCTCATTCTCTCAAGGTGTCAGTTTGTATGCTGCTTTGTTTGGCAAACTTTCTCTTAGTATCAAATCAATATGATGGTTGATACTTCTGATGGGTGGCAATGAGTTAGGAAGCTCATCCACCACTATGTCAGCAAAATTATCCAACAATTCCTAAACTTCTTCAGGTAAATCATCCATCGAAGTACTTGTAAGGATAACTTTAGGCTTCCTCACCACAACAAACTACACCTCTTTTTCTTTCTTGACTTCTTTCAGGATTTCCTTCCCTCTCATGAGAAGTATGCTTGTGATGTCTTCCTCTTTCACTTTCTTCTCTTCTATTGGTAGCAACATGTGTGTCCTACCATTCTTCTCCAAGGTGTATGTATTCTTCCTCCCATCATGAATGACATTCCTGTCAAACTGCCATGGTCTTCCCAACAAAATATGACATACATCCATGGGAATTACATCACACAGAATTTCATCTCTATATCCTCCTATCCTAAATTCAACCAAGCATTATTTAGTGACCATTACATGGTGTCCTTTCTGCAACCATGAGACTTTGTATGGCTTCGGATGTGCAGTTATCTCCAACTCCAATTTCCCCACCATCTCTGTGGATAATAAGTTATTAGTGATCCCACTGTCAATTATCACCTTGCATACTTTGTATTTAGTCTTGAAAGTTGTCCTGAATAGATTGTTCCTCTACACTGGTTTTTCAACCTCTGTCTCTGGTTGTAAGAGAACCTTTCTCAACATCAGGGATGTTCCATCCTCTGCTCTTTCTACTTCAACATTCCTTCTCTATGATTTTGAAATGTGAGCTTCAACTCCTTATTTATTTTTCTTGGGACATTCCCAAGACATGTGCCCTATCTTTCCACAGGCATAACACCTTACTTCTCCTCCTCTGCTTCTTCCTCTTCCTCTAGAAGAACTTCTTCCACCACCCTGTCTTCCTCAGGAACTTCCTCCTCTTTCCGAGTGACTATGTGGTTTCTTAGTCTCATCCTTGGTTTTATGTGCCTTGTCATGGGAAACTCTCTTGCCTTTGTTTGGGGCTTGGCTCCTACCTCTTCCTCGCTGGTTTTTTTTTCTGGCCAACTTCTCCTCTGCCTTCAGTGTAAACTGATAAGCATCCTCCACTGTCCTCACTGACATCATGCTGATCTCATCCTAGATTTCATACCTCGGGCCATTTATATACCTGGAAAAATTTTCTTCATCTTTCTCTCTGTGTCTAGTTCTGATGTTCAGCTTGTAGAAATCCTCTGTGTACTCTTTAACTGTCATACCCTTCTGTCTTAGGTTCTGCAACTTCTTGAATAGATTGATCTGATAATCTTTGGGAATGAATTTAGCCTTCAACTTGGCTACCATTCTATCCCAATTCTTTATCTTTTGTTTTCCCTTACTTCTCCTCTCAGCTTGCAGTTCATCCCACCATAGTGTTCCATGTCCTTTTAGCCTAGTGACAACATGTCTCACTCTTTTCTCCTCATCGACATATTCATAGTCGAAATATTTGTCCATGGATCTTATCCAATCCATCAGCTCTTCAACAGCCAAATTGCCTTCATACATTGGAACCTCTATCTTAGCTCTAGCTCCCAATCTA
Organism: Picea engelmannii; assembly: GCA_009831015.1. Classification (NCBI taxonomy): domain Eukaryota; kingdom Viridiplantae; phylum Streptophyta; class Pinopsida; order Pinales; family Pinaceae; genus Picea; species Picea engelmannii. The sequence continues at coordinate 735,753 of ML780692.1, read as the reverse complement.
ACAACTGCTCTCAGCAAGCATTCTTCGACAACATTTTCCTCTACAGCTTCTTCGACTTCTACTTCTTCACTCTATGCATCGTTGATGTCTCCATCATCAGGTTCCCTCCTCTGCACTGCCTCCATCGCCTCTAATATTGCATGAAGTTCTCGCATTTCTCTTTCTACAACACGATTGGCTAAAGGTGTCTCCACTCGTCTCCTCAGTGGCATTGTGTTGACTGTCTCTCACACGTAGAGTACAACTTCAAGTTATTTTGTTTCTTCTCTCCTTTGCTTGTTGTCTACAAGAAAAAATTTGCTTTGATACCACTTGATGCAGACCCCCTTCTCTCCTAAGGGCCGCGCGACCTCCCGGTCAAGGATCTTCAATTCTGAGTCGAATTGGCTCTCTGAGACCTTAATGGCCTCGCTTACGAATTAACGCAGGCCATTTTTATCCTCTGGTGCAGGTTCTATGGCACCCGTGACTCCTTTCTTCACGCTGATAAACTCACAGGTTTCAGGCGCAAGCTCCTCTCCTGTTGGCCCCTTCCCGCATGTGACCTTCAGCTATGTCCTTGCATAAATGCATGATTGTGGGTGCACCCAAGACTGGTTTGGGATCAACCCGCTTTCCTCCCCTCAATTTACCTCCAACCGCCATGTACCCCTTCACCGATACCATGGTTTCGATTGCGCCTCGCCCTCGAAATTTTAATGTCTGAGCACTTTCTATCCCCACAATGCAAGGTGATCGTCGATCTCACGATATTGATGGTGCTTCTAAATGGACGACCGATATCTGCCCCTTGGAAACCAACTGTTCAGATCTACTTATCCTAGATCAACAACTGTGGTAGTTTCGAAATTCCAGACTTCAGAATTATCGAATCTCAAACTTTCCTTTCTTTTGTAGTGATAGATCCTCTGACACACGTCCCCTTCTGATCAACGGCTGTGATCCTTGCGGGTCTTCAGACTTTGGGTTTTTCAAGTCTCAAACTTTACTCCCCTCGAAATAAATGGAATTTTTCCACGTGTCCTCTTGAATCATATGATGGGTATTTACTTCGGACAATCCAACGATCAACGTTTGCTTTGGGTCTTTACCCAGAATCCATAGATTCGCACCACCTATTCTCTAGATCTAACGGTTTAGATCTACTTCAGACAATCCGACGACCGGCGTTTATTTTGGGTCTTTGCCCGGAATCCACAGATTTATGCCACATATCCATTAATCTGGTGGCTATGAATTACTTCGAGACTTTACCCTGAGTCCACAGATTTATGCCACATATCTTCTAGATCAGACGACCCAGATTCACTTCAGACGATCTGACACTTGAAATTTTCTTTGGACGATCTGACGACTGAGGTCTACTTCGGATGATCGGACGATCGAGATTTATTTCGTCTCTCCGGGCTTCGTGAATTTCAATTCTCAACTAGAAATTCTTGAAGTGAGATTTTTTTAGAGTCTCAGATCAGCTGACATGTACTCCCCCTGACAATCAATGGTTTGGATTTGTCTTCGGCAATTTTCACCTCGTCCCCATCCACACACTTATGAAGTTGTGGATCTCACACCACCTATCCTCCTTGATGATGGATGACCCCAAACTACTTCGGGACTTCAGAACTATGGCAGGTTCCCTCTCCTGCGTGTGAAAAGCGCTAAGGCTTGCGCACCTTGGTTTGATCGGATGGTTGTTGGTCCTCTGAATCGGTGACCCAATGGACACTGTCACTCTCCCTCCTGAGCTTCTAATTTCCTTTGACTTAGAGGATTTTCTGAGTATCTAAAGGTCTCGGCCTTTGTTCTTCCCACGAGTCCATCCCTTAGGCCTCGTCTGTACTTTTGGAAAAGCGTTATCTCTTCTAATCTTTCTCGCCTTCTGCTCCTTTGACTTCTTACAGAATCACTTCAACACTTAGCTGAATTTCAGATCTATGCACTCCTTGGAGCAGATTCTTACGCAAGGTTTGAGTTCTTGCGGACGACTGTGCACAACTTGTAGCAGTCACTTTGCACTCCTTGCAAAGGGAAATCTACGCTATCTCTTCTGAGATTATGAGTTGAAATAGACTCTGTCGACGCACTCCTTGCGGGTTGTGTGCACACATTGCACAGACTCAATGAAGAGAAAACGATTTAACTTATGCAAACATTTCAAAACTTCATTTACTCATAATGAGATTCATTCATTCACGAAAGCAACAATAACAGGGAATTGCAAAAAAATCACAGCATCACGCATTTGGGTCAATTTTCCTCTGTTATATTCATTCAAAATTAAATGGCTACAACTATAATCAAACAAAAACTAAAAACTCATAAATTTCCTACTAACTCGCAACAGCCTCATTTGGGCATATAAAAACTCTATTTATCTCTGAGGGTCCTTAGGGTCCCCCCCCCCCCCGACTACTCGTCTACTCGAAAATGAAAACCTAACTGCTACCTAAGTTCAGTTACATTCAAGACTAGGAGTGAAACTCCTAGATCACTCATGATCATTCAACTTCTGAGCGTTTGATCTTCTTCCATTTTTCAATAAACTCCAAAAGATTCGCAACAACTGCCAGCGTTTTAAGATTCCAAAATGATTTCCAAGCATTGATTTGTCCTGCCATGCGTGCTCGCTGATGATGCTCCTGCATCACCAGTGGAGATGTGTTTATGAAGACACATTTCCTTGAACTATAGTTCAGAGGCAGGGAAAGTGCGATGTGGACTGCTCGTTGAGAAGACATTTGTTGAAGATTAAGTAATGTATTTCCAAGTGTACGTATCATTTGCATAGCATCAATTTGACTTTTTTCGTGTTCTCTAAGTATTCTTCTGAATGCACTTGTCATAGATTTGTCAACCTTTTTTCATGCACGAGGTACAATATGATGTCACAACATATGCATTGAGGAAATATTGTGCATCTGTATTTGCATTCCACATAATTGGCATGTCCTTGGAGAAACCATTGTTCCAAATATGTGAAAGTTTTCGTTTAAGGAAAATTGTTGGTTGTTTAAGTGTAGATTGTATCACTTGGATGTACTCATCTTTTGTTAGATTTATTTATGCCAAGAATTCTTCAAAGCTCATTAAGTCATCAAAGTATCATTGTTCTAGAAATGTGAACAAATATTTTGATTTCTCAATGAGAACATTGTCCTCTAAACTAATTGGTTCTATGATTCTTGTTGTTCTCATTGGTGCACAGGGAATTTTTATCTGCAATGTGAATTCTTTCAGTTTTTACAGCTTCTTGTATGGTAATGTCTATGAACTTTAGCAAGTTCTGGATCCAAATGATTTGTGTTGCATGTTATGTATTTGTCCATAAACTGCTTGATTTGTGAGTTGTTGTCATTTCCATAGACCGGTGCACCCTCTATCCATAACAGTGCGTGGTCATGTTCACTCCCTCTATTTTGGAACTCAGTCACAAAATAATAGTCTGATATTCTTCCAAAGAACGTTTCATCATGACATATCAATTGCCTCAAAGCATTTACTCTATGTCTATAGTAACGAGTACACGTCACTGGGTCTTTTCTTATGAGGTAGCCAATGTCATCATTTTCCAATGTCTCAGTTTGTTTTTTTCCTTTTCTTGTTCCTATATAATGCAGACACCGTAGTCACCAATAGTCCCCAATGATGCTCTACACTTGTAAATGTGATGAAAAAAGTTGGAGGTCCCAATTGTCGGATCATTGAAAATATAGTTTTCTTGTTTTGTTGCAAGTAGTCAGGAGAGATGAGAATGTTTTTGAAATCTATGTATCCAATATCAGATTTTAGGATTTTTTCTAGGTTTGCTTTGTACTTGACATATCTGGTGAATAAATTTCTTCCTCGTAGCTGGCCTTTTTTTATTCGCACCCATATGCAAGAGTGCACTTTCTCAATTATTATGCGCATTGTTTTGAAAAACAAATTTGTTATGTGACATAAGAAGTCACTGTTGAATGTAGTAGTTCCCATCGAACTATTTTTTGGTAGCTGAATCATTTTGTGATGTCCCTGACACATGGATCTCCATAGAACAATGTTGGGAAGTTCATTTCCTCAACAAATTTGTCCTTGAATATTCCAAGTGGACGTTTCCCTTTGGCAGGTGTGATTTCGACAATCTTGTCTTGCAAGTCATGAATGCGCTGTGAGATAGTGAAGCCATGTATCAATGTTTCAGCAGGTCTTTCATTCTTTGATTCATCGCTTGTATCAAATTCACTAGTAGTGTCAAAAGTTTATGCAGACTTGTCATTTCCTTGTTCAAGAACATGGTTCCAGTTCTCATTTATACAAATGTTTTCCGATTTGTACAGGGTCCTGGAACATAATTCTTTTAATGCTTTCATGACAATGTGTACACACACTCTACCTGTCTGGTATGCATTCTTGTATTGCAAACGTATTTTGAGAGCTACAACAATTGTCATTGTTTCACTCATGAATTGTGGCAATGCTTTTTGGACAACATCTAGTTGGACAGGCACATTAATAATTGATCCTGTTAAGCCCATTTGGGGTCGTTTATAGCCCCAGGGTCTAATTTGTGAAAATGCAATTCGTAGAGACACAAGTCTCTCTTCAAGTTCTGTAAGTGTACTTACATCTGGTAGTGGTGTGTTACATCTTATTTGGTCAGGTGTTGCAAATTGTAGCAGTTTTTCATTTTCAAGTGATTGTTTGCATGGAAGACAAATTTTGCTAGTGGAAAATGTTCTAGCATTTAGTGTCAAGCTGATGTATTATTTTTGCAAGTTAGGGGTGAAAGACTTAATGTTCTTTGCGAAATTCAATTCTTCTCAAATCGCACATGCAATGGAAGGAGTGTCTTCAATTTTTTATATATAGGTCTGCTTTGCATCTCTCTTTCCTAGACGAGGATGCATAGCAAGTTTTTGTTGGTTTTCAATGCTAGCATTGCACAATGTTGGCTCTAATTTACGATATGTGATTTTTCCCCCTCGGTCAGTATCATGACCACTGTGGGATATGTAATTGCACCTGTTTCTCTCATTTATATTCTTTTTCAACACGTGGTAAGTTAACTTATGGTTGCCACTCGAAACTGGTTTCACTTGTTGACAAGCCATGTTTAAGGTGGAATCGACATTTGTTATGAGCATTACCTCCTCACCATGTTGATGATGCAAAGGGTGATGGTCTTTGTCATTGGACATGTGATATTTGTGTTCAGTAGGAAGTGTGTAAATGCACTCATGTTGTGCACGCACAACTTTTTTTAGGTTGTGATATGTGAGTTTGTGTTTCTTGGTCGAGCTCCCTTTCACCTCATGATGATCGGTCGTACAATTCAAAGGTCTAGAAGGAAGTGTAGTAATGTATTTATTTCTTTCACGTATGACCTTTTCAAGTTGTGATAAGTCAGTCTACGCTTTTTGTTTAAGCTCTTTATGACCCGATGACAATTGGGATGAGTTTCATCGTGATTAGACAATATGCAACACTTATGTAGATTCGATGTAGTTTGGTAAGCATGGACATTGAATCTTGAACTAGAAGTATTTCTTATCAAAGGTTGATAATGGATGTGTGGCGTATCTGTTTTCGATGATATGATGTTAATTGTTTGATTGTAGTTTGAAACAATATAGTAGAAATGGACAGTACCGTCTGGAAGGGTTGACCAGACCTGGATATTTACTCTGAATATGATAGATATCCATTGTAAACAAAATGTCCCACCCTCTATATTTCCTTATTCATATGGCATTGCCATGTTTACAAGGTATTGTTTCCAACATCCAATTGTCGGTATACTTTCTATGAGATATGGTAGAAGGTGTTGATGCAAGAAGTTAAATGCCTATTGACTGTTGACGCAAACGCGCCACCCAGGCCACGTCTGATCCCACAAGACCTTCTCCTTCAACGACCCGAAGAACTAAAATGCTCTTCAACTCCCTTATCGGGAGTTCTCAATACCCACAGAACGCTCCTTATGACCTCCCTTCTTTAAATCGGGAAATCGGACCTCGCAAGATCGCGAGTCCTGAAAGCATAGTATTGGGTCTCACAAATCCCTGAACATCGATGAATATTCACCCACGTTTTCCTTGGTCTTGTCGGGAATTTCCTCGTCGAGAAATCGGCACTTGCGCTGTCGTGACCCACTGCTCTCACGGATCCTCGACTCCTGATGGCTCAGTTAACACTGACCTTCTCCTGCTTTATCGGGACTTTGGTTCTCTCGCGACCTCCAACACTCGGTTCTCCAACTCCCGAGTCTCGATGTGCTGAGACGCCGGTACCCTCCTCTCGCGCTTTCGTAACCTCGCGTCCTCTCAACCTTTAATGCAATTCTTTGCAGCTCCAACTCACGAACCTTCGAGTTCGTGATATGTCTATGCCACTTGGCGTTGACTCCCTACGAGGGTTGACCTTCTGACACCTGTCCTCCACTACGTCCTTAACCCCGTCAGGAAATCGCGATTCCCGTTGTCATGTACATGGGACTTTTAATTTCCCGATCCCCGACTCCTCGGAATCTCCTGCCACGTGTCCCTGCTGTTGGATGGCTCTGATCCTATCGGGAAATCGCGGATCGCGATTCCAACATGCGAGAGTTCTATGTCTTCGAAAACCCTGATTCTCTGATGAACTGAACTCCGACTCTTCTCCTGATGTCCGACGCATGTCCTGACAAGATCAACGGCTGAGATTCTCCGTCGTTATTTCGAGACTCACAAGGTCTCGATTTTCTTGCTTAGAAAAACCCCGATGATTCTAATATCCTGATGACTCCTCCGGGACTCCTCCTCTGCTCGCTAGGACTTAAACCCTGTGCAACTTATCGAGATCTAATGGCTGACGGGATTTCACGAATTTCCTCTACGAATCCTGACCATCGATTTCTTTCCTCCCTTCTTTAGGACTTCTTGGCACGGAAAATCTCCTGTGCAATCTTCGATAATTTCGAAGGCCTTGTTCCTCCTGAGATTTCTTCGGCTTCCAAAATCTCTTAGGAAAAAGAGATCTTTGTGCACGCACTTGCAACTCTTGCCTGAAACCTTTCATGGCGCAAAATCCCAGTGCTCTTCTTCAACGATATCACGAAGGTACTATACCTCCTGAGCTTTTCCACTCTGATTCTTTCAGAGGAACTTGCACACGCTCCTTGCAGCAATCATTCAACAACTCTCAAGTGTTGAATCCCTTCGACTCTGCCCACTCCTGCAGCAGCAGTCTTTGATTCCCTTTGCTTAGATTCACAACTAAGACTTCTGCTTCAGCCTGCGCACTCCTTGCACGGCTTCAACAACCGACTTCCACTTCTGGGTGAATGAGAACAAAAGTTAAACTACTGAGCCTTCATCAACGCACTCCTTGGGGATGACTTCAACTGCACACCTTGCAGGAATCTCCTGGCTCAGATAGAGAAACAATTGAACCTCATTCTCTCTCCCTTTCAGACTTCAGTTTTGAAACATGAAATCACATGCACAGCATATACAAAGAAAATGCATAACCAGAAAGCAAACATTCATGAGCATAACATCAATACACAGAGAAAATAACACAAACCATGAGCTTGAATCAAAGCTTCATTCTATTCATTCAAATGCCTATACATGGGTGTTCTTCATACACAATTCTCTACTTGCTCTTCTCTTCTCCTGGGTTGATAATATTACAATGTACAATGAGGGTGTTTATATCCGTTTTCCCTCTCGAACTCTAAACTATCAAATCTAGACTTAAAATCCTATCTACCAGCATTAACTTAATTAAATGCCTCCTATCTACCAAAGGACGAGATCTTAAAGGCTCAAGGTCCAATACAGTATACAAATGCGCCTTCATAAGTGGTTCATTAAAGACTTGTGCTACAATCCCCAAAGCACTTCAAAAATTTGGGTTTGTTTATCCAGTTGATCTCCGCTTGATGTGATAGCTCGCTTGATGAGTTGGTGATGCTCCTGCATCATACTCCTCAGCTTGAAAACTTTCACGGGCTCCTGTCTATGAGCTCGTGCACGGTCTGTCCATGCTTTTGTATCACTGCTTCGCTTTCCCAGCTGGCATCTTCCACTGGGTGGTTCTTCCATTTAACCAGATACTTGAAGTATTTCTTCTGCCTGGTCTTTTTTCTCACTTTCTTGTCGAGTATACGCTCCATATGTGGCTTTTCTGCAATCGGCATCTGCTTCTGCCACTGGACCTCTGGTTGTTTATCACTTCCAGCTCCTGCTTCCTCAGCCTTATATGGATATAAGTCTGAGACATTGAATGTCAGAGATATTCCGATCTCACCTGGCAATTCAATCTCATAAGCGTTTTCTCCCAATTTCTTTAGGACTCTGCATGGCCCAATTTTCTTCATTTGTAGCTTGTTGTATGTTCCCCTTGGGAACCATTCCTTCCTCAGATGTTCCAGAACTAGATCACCAACCTCGAATTGAAGTTGTCTCTGATGTTGATCCGCTCTGCGCTTATATTCCTGGTTTGATTCCAGCAATCGCTCCTTCACCCTGCTGTGAAGTTCTTCCATCGCCTCTGTGAATTCTTGAGCGCTTGCGCTCTTAGTCATTATCTGCTCTGAATCCCTCAGTTCAGATACTCCTCTTGGCTTCCTGCCATATACAATCTCAAATGGACTTTTGCCTATGCTTCTGTTCACTGAGTCGTTGTATGCAAACTCTGCATGTGGCAACACATTGTCCCAACTGCTGTGGTGCTTTGTCACCAGGATTCTTAATAAGTCTCCGAGACTTCTATTTACCACCTCTGTTTGCCCATCCATCTGAGGATGATAGGCAGAACTAAACATCAATTTAGTTCCCATCTTCTTCCAGAGTGTCCTCCAAAAATGTCCAATGAACTTCGTATCCCTGTCTGATACTGTGCTTCTGGGTAAACCATGAAGTCTAACGATCTCCTTGAAAAACAAATTTGCGATATGAGTTGCGTCGCTGGTCTTCTGACACGGGATAAAATGTGCCATTTTTGAAAACCTGTCAACCACCACAAAGATCGAATCATGTCCTCTTTGTGTCCTAGGCAATCCCAATACAAAATCCATGCTGATTTCATCCCACGGCCTCTCGGGTATGGGTAACGGTTGATAGAATCCCGCATTCTGCTTCCTTCCCTTTGAATGCTGACAAATTCTACATCTGTCGACAAACTTCTTGACTTCCGACCGCATCCCTGGCCAAAAGTATGCTTTATTTAGCTTTGCAAATGTCTTGTCATGGCCAAAATGCCCTGCCAAGCCTCCGCTATGTTTTTCTTTTAACAGATTCTCCCTCATGGAGCAATTCGGAATACACAACTGATTTCCTCTGAACAACAATCCATTTTGGATCATATAATCTATCCATGGGCTTCTGTCTCTGAGAAATGGATTCTCAGCTGCTTCATATTCCTCTACCAAATCTGCATCACCTACATACATGTCCCTAAGATTCTCAAAACCCAATGTTTTGATTCGGAACTCTTGCAGCAACAAACATTTCCTGCTCAAAGCATCAGCCACTTTGTTAGCAGTACCTTAAATGTGTTTAATTACAAATGTAAAAATCTGCATATACTCTACCCATTTAGCATGTTTCTGATTCAACTTTTCCTGTTGAGTCACAAACTGCAATGCATGATTATCACTATACAAAACAAATTCTTCCGGGATCAAGTAATGCCTCCATTTCTTCAACGCCTGTATGATAGCATAAAATTCTTTGTCATACGTGGAGTACTTTACTTTTTCCTCATCCAACTTCTCGCTGAAATATGCAATTGGTTTGTCCTCCTGGCTCAAGACCGCTCCTATGGCAAAGCCACTTGCATCACATTTCACTTGGAACACCTTTGTAAAATCCGGCAACACCAAAACCAGTTGTTCCATGATCTTTCGTTTCAACAGGTTGAAACTCTTCTCTGTCTCTTTAGTCCAATGAAAATATTTATGTCTTTTCTTGACGGTATCCATCATCGCTGCACTAATTCCATTGAAATTCCTGATGAATTTTCGGTAGAAACTAACCAGTCCATGAAAACTTCTCACCTCAAAAATATTTCTCAGTGATGGCCAATTTTTAATTACCTCCACTTTACTTGGATCCATCTTTAATTCATTCGTCGATATGAAAAATCCCAAGTAAATGAGTTCTTTCTTCATAAATGAAGACTTCCTCATGTTGATCAACAACTTCTCCTGCTGTAGCTTCTTCATTACTGCAGCTAAATGCTTCAGATGTTCTGCTTTTGTTTTTCTGAAAATCAATATGTCATCCAGATAAACAATGGAAAACTTACCAATGAATTCCTTCAGCACTTCATTCATTAACCTCATGAAGGTACTTGGTGCATTCGTCAAGCCAAATGGCATGACTAGCCATTCATACAACCCTTCATTTGTCTTGAAGGTTGTCTTCCACTCATCGCCTTCCCTCATGCGAATCTGATGGTATCCGCTTTTCAAATCAATCTTTGAAAAAAAATTGGCTCCACTTAAACAATCCATCAAGTCATCCATCCGTGGCAATGGAAACCTGTACCTGATGGTTATCTTGTTAATGGCTCTGGAATCAGTGCACATTCTCCAACCTCCATCTTTCTTTGGACTTAGTACCGTTGGAACGACACACGGGCTTAAACTTTCCCTGATCAGTCCTTTATCCAACAGTTCCTGTACCTGCCTTTTAACCTCTTCATTTTCCTGCGGCATCAACCTATACGTAGCTTTGTTCGGCAAACTGGCTCCTGGTATAAGGTCTATATGATGACTCACACTCCTCATTGGTGGCAACGAATGAGGTAATTCATCTACCACAATGTCAGCAAACTCTTTCAGCAGTTCATGAATTTCTTTCGGCAAATCATCCACTCTTGTGCTGGTCAAAACGATTTTTGGTTTCCTGACCACAAAGAATTGTGGATCTTCCTTCTTCTTTACTTCCGCCAGAAGTTCCTTCCCACTCATGAGAAGTACAATATTTATCGATTCTGGGTTTACTTCTTTATCTTTAATTGGAAGTAGCATATGTGTTCTTCCATTCTTCTCCAAAGTATACGTATTCATCTTCCCATCACGAACTACGTTCCTGTCATATTGCCATGGTCTGCCTAGCAATAAATGACATACATCCATAGGAATAACATCACAGAGTATTTTATCATTGTATCCTCCTATCTTGATGTCAACTAAGCATTGTTTAGTGACATTTACCTGATGTCCCTTCTGTAGGCATGAGACTTTATATGGACTCGGGTGATCAATTGTCTCCAATTCTAGTTTCTCCACCATCTCGGTTGAAACGATATTATCTGTGCTACCGCTGTCCACGATAACCGTGCATTTCCTATCTTTGGTCTTGCATGCAGTTATGAAAACTCTGTTTCTTTGAGCTGTGTCCTCCACCTCCTTCTCAGGTGTTAAGAGAACTTTACACATCATCAATGACCTTCCGTCTTCTGCGTCTTCTGCCTCAGCATCTCGCCTCTGTGCCTCGGCGATGTGAGCTTCTCCTCCATCCTTCTTCCTATCTGGACAGTCAACTGCCTTGTGTCCATTCTTTCCACACGTGAAGCATGTGATGACTCCACCTCTGCCTCTTCCTCTACCTCTGGTACGAGGAAATATTTTATTATCAACGTATCCTCCGCCCTGTTCTGTATGCTACCTTCGTTGTTCAGTGTGTTGGCCTCGTTGTGAACTTCCACCTCTTTCTGTTCTAGTCTAAGGCTTTCTCCAGTCGTCCTTGGGCTTCTAGATCCTATCTTGGGCAACTGACTTACCTTTGGGTTGGCTCCTACCTCGGCCTCGCTGTCCTGGCTTACGACTCAGCTTCTCTTCAGCTTTCAACACCATATGATACGCATCCTCCACCGTTATGATGGTCGTCATACTCATCTCGTACTGGATATCGTATCTCAAGCCATTCATATACCTGGCAACTTTTTCATCATCGCTCTCCCGATGACCTGCTCTGATATTTAGCTTGTAGAATTCCTCAGTATACTCCTTTACTGTCATCAACTTCCGTCTCAGGTTCTGCATTCTCCTGAATAGTGTGATTTGATAATCCCTTGGGATGAACTTTGCCTTCATCTTTGCAATCATTCGATCCCAGCTTTTAATCTTTTTCTTACCTTTGGAATGTCTATCTGCTTGAAGCTCGTCCCACCATAATGCTGCGTGTCCCTTCAATTTCGTGGCAGCATGCCTAACCTTCTTATCCTCTTCGATATCTTCATAATCGAAGTAAGTGTCAAGAGTTCTAATCCAATCTAGAAGCTCTTCTGCATCCAGACTCCCTTCATAAGTTGGAATGTCCATCTTTTTTTTTGAACTCATCCGGGCGATAGCCTTAATCAATCGCTCATTGGCTGCATCTTCGGCTGCAACTTCTCCTTGTTGTTCGACTTCAACTTCGCCTTCAGAGTCACTCAGATCTCCAGCACTGACTGTGCGTCTCTGCACTGCTTCCATATCTTCTAGTCTCGCTCGGAGATCACGTATCTGCCTTTCCATTTCTGGATTCTGTACTTGTCTCCCTCTTCCTCTCTGGTTCCCCCTATCCTCTAGATTGGGTGATTATCTTTCTCTCCTCAGCGGCATGGTGAAATTTTCCTTTCTTCTCTGCTACAGAAAGCAAAGAAATTTTCTCGCTCTGATACCACTCTAACGCAAACGCGCCACCCAAGCCACGTCTGCTCCCACAGGACCTTCTCCTTCAACGCCCCGAAGAACTAAAATGCTCTTCAACTCCCTTATCGGGAGTTCTCAATACCCATAGAACGCTCCTTATGACCTCCCTTCTTTAAATCGGGAAATCGGACCTCGCAAGATCGCGAGTCCTGAAAGCATAGGATCGGGTCTCACAAATCCCCGAACCCTGATGAATATTCACCCACGTTTTCCTTGATCTTGTCAAGAATTTCCTTGTCGGGAAATCGACACTTGCACTGTCGTGACCCACTGCTCTCACGGATCCCCGACTCTCGATGGCTCAGTTAACGATGACCTTCTCCTGCTTTATCGGGACTTTGGTTCTCTAGCGACTCCGCTACTCGCGACCTCCAGCACTCAGTTCTCCAACTCCCGAGTCCCAATGTGCTGAGACACCGGTACCCTCCTGTCACGCTTTCGTAACCTCACGTCCTCGCAACCTTTAATGCAATTCTTTGCAGCTCCAACTCACGAACCTCCGAGTTCGCGATATGCCAATGCCACTTGGCGTTGACTCCCTGCGAGGGTTGACCTTTCGACACCTGTCCTCCACTACGTCCTTAACCTCGTCGGGAAATCGCGTATCGGGATATCACGATTCCCGTTGTCATGTACACAGGACTTTTAATTTCCCGATCCCCGACTCCTCGAGATCTCCTGCCACGTGTCCCTGCTGTTGGACGGCTCTGATCCTATCAGGAAATCACGGATCGCAATTCCAACATGCGAGAGTTCTATGTCTTCGAAAACCCCGATTCTCCGATGAACTGAACTCCGACTCTTCTCCCGATGTCCGATGCGTGTCCTGCCAATATCAACGGCTGAGATTCTCCATCGGTATTTCGAGACTCACAAGGTCTAAATTTTCTTGCTTAGCAAAACCCCGATGATGCTAATATCTTGATGACTCCTCCGGGACTCCTCCTCTGCTCGCTAGGACTTAAACCCTGCGTAACTTCTTGATATCTAATGGCTGACGGGATTTCACGAATTTCCTCTACGAATCCTGATCATCGATTTCTTTCCTCCCTTCTTTAGGACTTCTTGGCATGGAAAATCTCATGTGCAATCTTCGATAATTTCGAAGGCCTTGTTCCTCCTGATCTTTCTTCGGCTTCCACAATCTCTTAGGAAAAAGAGATCTTTGTGCACGCACTTGCAACTCTTGCCTGAAACCTTTCACGGTGCAAACTCCTGGTGCTCTTCTTCAATGATATCACGAAGGTACTATACCTCCTGAGATTTTCCACTCTGATTCTTTTAGAGGAACTTGCACGCGCTCCTCACGGCAATCATTCAACAACTCTCAAGTGTTGAATCCCTTCGACTCTGTGCACTCCTGCAGCAGCAGTCTTTGATTCCCTTTGCCCAGATTCATAACTCAGACTTCTGCTTCAGCCTGTGCACTCCTTACATGGCTTCAACAACCCACTTCCACTTCTGGGTGAATGAGAACAAAATTTAAACTACTGAGCCTTCATCAACGCACTCCTTGCGGATGAATTCAACTGCACACCTTGCAGGAATCTCCTGGCTCAGATAGAGAAACAATTGAACCTCATTCTCTCTCCCTTTCAGACTTCAATTTTGAAACATGAAATCACATGCACAACATATACAAAGCAAATGCATAACCAGAAAGAAAACATTCATGAGCATAACATCAATACACAGAGAAAACAACACAAACCATGAGCTTGAATCAAAGCTTCATTCTATTCATTCAAATGCCTATACATGGGTGTTCTTCATACACAATTCTCTACTTTCTCTTCTCTTCTCTTGGGTTGATAATATTACAATGCACAATGAGGGTGTCTATATCCGTTTTCCCTCTCGAACTCTAAACTATCAAATCTAGACTTAAAATCCTATCTACCAGCATTAACTTAATTAAATGCCTCGTATCTACCAAAGGATGAGAGCTTAAAGGCTCAAGGTCCAATATAATATACAAATGCGCCTTCATAAATGGTTCATTAAAGACTTGCGCTACAATCCCCAAAGCACTTCAAAAATTTGGGTTTGTTTATCCAGCTGATCTCCGCTTGATGTGCTGGCTTGCTTGATGAGTTGGTGATGCTCCTGCATCAACTGCCACATGTAATTGCATTGTAAAAGGATTTCACAATGTAAAGGCGCAGTGAGTGCATATCAAACTCTGTTTCTATCAAATAGAAAATTGCATTGAACATACTATCTCCACAAGTAGATGTATTAGTTGTTGCTATGTCTAATCCATGAGACTGTATATGATGCATAATTCATTTCCAATGGGATTGAAGGTCTTTGTAGGCGAGGGACAAGTAAATATCAGATCCTCCAAGATTGCATATGGATAATGTTTTATAGAGTAGTGGTTCATAATGACCACTTAGAGGATTAGCATCATGGAACAAGATGAAATATGGATCTCTAGATGCAGTTTTGTTGAATAGTAGATATCTTTTTTTTTCTTGTTAATGACCAAATTCCAATTGATATATTCAACCACTTGGATAGCCACTGTATAAAAAATGTATCCCCCCAAATTTCTCTCTCATGTGGAGGCAGAGTTTCATATGTAGACAACCGCATCTTTGAAAGATACGTACTAGCATCATGTATTCCATGCAATTGGAAAAGAAAATCAGATGCCAATTCGTATTGATACGACTCTAATGCCTCAATGTTGCCATTTTCTAAACAAGCCAAGAAATGATCTATCAATCCATTGCACAACTCGGTCGAGGAATAACGGAAGTGCAATAGAACTTGAAATGCATCGAAGAGGCAATATCCCGTAGTATACGAGAATGCATCTAATCTGAAAAGGGAATTGTTATGCAATACCTGGTCGATGTTGTCATGTACAATGGAGTCTACATCTATTTGATAGCACTCAACATCTATTACTTGCTCCATCTTTTAAGTTGTGATTTTCAAGATGTTTCTTAGCTATGTTTAGATAATATGAAAATAACAAAAAAGATAACTATAAGTTCAGGAATGCATACCAGGTCTGCCATGTATCCTTCAACCTTTTTCGTTTCAAATGGTTGCTATAGCATATGACAAAGAAACAAAGCTATAGTTAGTGCTCAACCATATAAAAGAGATAATGCAAATAAAACAATAGTATAAACTTGCTCAGTACAAAGACTGAGTATTTAAGACATATAATTTTAGAATTTATTTTAGTTGTGCACCTTATGAGCGTTACAGTAGTCATTGTATATAGCTTTACAATCATATTCATCATTTAATTTCATCTTCACTCTTCAAAAATCAACACTAAACAAATTTGAAACGACTTGTTGATGTCTCCCACTCAGAACACTCACATAGATGGTCCATGGAAAAAACAAAAGGGGAAGAGTTATGCGTTCATGGACCTCTACAACAAGAATGGAACCATCACATAGCACAACGTCTCAAGGTTTCAAGTATCTTACAAGATGAAGAAGATATTCTAAGATTGGCCACTGGGGCACTCATCCCAAGACAGATCAATGAACTATCCATTTAGGTTACAAAGAATCATTTCTACAAGACGAGGTCCAGATGTGGAAATGGTGATGGAATATTCTTTGGAAGACCCAAAGTCCAGCATAAAACTAGCATCTATATGTGGTTTGCCTCAGAGAATAAAATATTTCCCTATCATAATCTGCAAAGAAGGGGATGGCAAGGTCCTCGTAGATTCTTGCTCTGCAATGAAAACTCTGAATTCGTCTCACAAATCCTTGTGCACTACCATTTTCCAAAGAGATATGGTATGATGTCCAGGGCATGAAAGTGGGCATATGTGATTGGAAAGGGGACAGCCTGGAAAATGCACTAAATGTATGGTTTCAAAAACAAAAAGATGAGGAGAACATCCCATTTCCTTTTTTGTATGTCAGTATGGTTGTGGAAGAGGTGGGTTCTATATTGAGCATTCACATGCTTGCGCATTGTTAGAGGCCACTGGAGATAAATGAATGTGTAGACTTCTTCTTCCAAGCTATATCATGGTTTTAATTTTGCAACCCTTTTAGGAGATTAATGTTCGAGCGCCTCTTATTTCCGAAATGAATCTGAGACGTCGATCAGTTTTGCAAAACGCGATCTGGGTGACCCTGCTACTTTAGCGCCCCTGCTAAAGTTTTATCATTCTGCCAAATTTTGGAATTCTTCTAACCATACTTAGACATGGCGCCAATTCAGGACTTCGGGAGTTTTTGAATGTGAAGCAAGAAAGTCTCCCAGAGTGACTTTATCTCAGAGTCATTAACTCGTGCCTACTGTTAATCAACCCGAGATTACTTTAACCATTGTTATCAAGGACTTCGAGACTTCGACTATTCGACACTTCCAGAGTTTTTGAATGAAGACTTTGTACAACTCCCAGAGTAGTACGAACACGTGCAATAAATGCAGACTGGCCACCATGCATTTGGGACTCTAAAAGACAACTAGCTAGATTAATTTAATCAAGCAGAAACAATAACCAAAGCTCGTCGGTGCTAAGTGTTCACCATACTGCAAACCCTGACATGTGGTTAACCATGTCTCATCCACACAAATAATAACTATCTGTGGAAGAGATAAGGTCCTCAAATTTTCCCACGTCTACAAGCCATTTGTCACCTTCCTAAGCTCTTCGTTACCTTACGCACTACCATCTGTCTTTACACCTTTGTCACTGGGCTTCGATCTGGAATCGTTTTTCTACCCTTTACGCCTACAATTTAACCCTTTGGTAAACACATGCAGTGAACATAATGGCTTGCAATGGCTACACAATAGGGTGATTTAGTACCATCCCTCAGTTGACAGAGCGACTTGCAATGTCTACACAAGAGGGTAAAATAGCACCATCCCAACGCCGAGTATGTGAATATGTAAGGTATGATCTATGCAATAAAAATTCCTGACAGTTGTTTTAAGAGGTTTTGAATAGTATTGTACTGGTTAAAACCTGTGGACCCTTAGCCTAATCCTCCAGGATCCCTTAATGTTCCTGAACCTATTGATAATCCCCCTAATCCTGTGATTACACATCTTGTTTCTCACAAGTCTACTGATTCCCATCCCATAATCTACAAAGAAATCAGTGTTCAAACTCTAGTTCCCACTAAGAATTTAACTTGCCAACAAAGGAGAAACAAGATTGTATCAAAAAATTGGAGAAAAATGTATTGTGGAAGACCTGTTAACTAAACATTTAAGGCTGTCAAGCCTGTTAACTAAACATTTAAGGCTGTCAAGCCTGTTAAGTAAACATTTAAGGCCATCGAGACTGTTTAAGAGCCTCACGCTATGTAAACATTTAAAAAAAAATGCATTGTGTCAGGCCTGTTTAAGTACTTAAAAAAGAGTGTTCATGCTCAA
This sequence comes from Picea engelmannii, assembly GCA_009831015.1. NCBI lineage: Eukaryota > Viridiplantae > Streptophyta > Pinopsida > Pinales > Pinaceae > Picea > Picea engelmannii. The sequence goes on along the minus strand of ML780692.1, from coordinate 717,710 downwards.
AACTTTGGATATGTAAACATTTAAATAAAAATAATAAAAATTCAAAAAAAGCGTCAATGCTCAAAACTTTGGGTATGTTAACATTTAAAACATTGGGAATAACAAATATAACAATAAGACTTTGAATCTATTCTCCAATGAGATGATGACAAATAAGTTTTTTTATTATATAAAAAATAATGTTTTTAGTTCTCTAGTTCGAAGAATAGAGATTATGCGAAAATTTATAGTGAAAGGACAAATTAATATGAAGTCAACGAATTATCGATCGCTATAGTCCCAACTCAAATCTCCAGCACTGACTGTGCGTCTCTGCGCTGCTTCCATATCTTCTAGTCTCGCTCGGAGATCACGTATCTACCTTTCCATTTCTGGATTCTGTGCTTGTCTCCCTCTTCCTCTCTGGTTCCCCCTATCCTCTGGATCGGGTGATTGTCTTTCTCTCCTCGGCGGCATGGTGAAATTTTCCTTTCTTCTCTGCTACAGAAAGCAAATAAATTTTCTCGCTCTGATACCACTCTGATGCAAACGCGCCACCCAGGCCACGTCTGCTCCCACATGACCTTCTCCTTCAACGACCCGAAGAACTAAAATGCTCTTCAACTCCCTTATCGGGAGTTCTCAATACCCACAGAACGCTCCTTATGACCTCCCTTCTTTAAATCGGGAAATCGGACCTCGCAAGATCGCGAGTCCTGAAAGCATAGGATCGAGTCTCACAAATCCCTGAACCCCGATGAATATTCACCCACGTTTTCCTTGGTCTTTTCGGGAATTTCCTCATCATGAAGTTGACACTTGCGTTGTCATGACCCACTGCTCTCACGGATCCCCGACTCCCGATGGATCAGTTAACGCTGACCTTCTCCCGCTTTATCGGGACTTTGGTTCTATCGCGACTCCGCTACTCGCGACCTCCAGCACTCGGTTCTCCAACTCCCGATCCCGATGTGCTGAGACACTGGTACCCTCCTGTCGCGCTTTCGTAACCTCGCATCCTCGCAACCTTTAATGCAATTCTTTGCAGCTCCAACTCACGAACCTCCGAGTTCGCGATATGCTGATGCCACTTGGCGTTGACTCCCTGCGAGGGTTGACCTTCCGACACCTGTCCTCCACTACGTCCTTAACCCTTTCGGGAAATCGCGTATCGGGATATCGCGATTCCCGTTGTCATGTACACAGAACTTTTAATTTCCCGATCCCCGACTCCTCGGGATCTCCTGCCACGTGTCCTTGCTGTTGGATGGCTCTGATCCTATCGGGAAATCGCGGATCGCGATTCCAACATGCGAGAGTTCTATGTCTTCGAAAACCCCGATTCTCTGATGAACTAAACTCCGACTCTTCTCTTGATGTCTGATGCGTGTCCTGCCGAGATCAACGGCTGAGATTCTCCGTCGGTATTTCGAGACTCACAAGGTCTCGATTTTCTTGCTTAGCAAAACCCCGATGATTCTAATATCCCGATGACTCCTCCGGGACTCCTCCTCTGCTCGCTAGGACTTAAACCCTGCGTAACTTCTCAAGATCTAATGGCTGACGGGATTTCGCGAATTTCCTCTGTGAATCCTGATCGTCGATTTCTTTCCTCCCTTCTTTAGGACTTCTTGGCACGGAAAATATCCTGTTCAATCTTCGATAATTTCGAAGGCCTTGTTCCTCCTGAGCTTTCTTCGGCTTCCACAATCTCTTAGGAAAAAGAGATCTTTGTGCATGCACTTGCAACTCTTGCCTGAAACCCTTCACGGCGCAAACTCCCGGTGCTCTTCTTCAATGATATCACGAAGGTACTATACCTCCTGATCTTTTCCACTCTGATTCTTTCAGAGGAACTTGCAAGCGCTCCTCGCGGCAATCATTCAACAACTCTCAAGTGTTGAATCCCTTCGACTCTGCGCACTCCTGCAGCAGCAGTATTTGATTTTCTTTGCTCAAATTCATAACTGAGACTTCTGCTTCAGCCTGTGCACTCCTTGCATGGCTTCAACAACCCACTTCCACTTCTGGGTGAATGAGAACAAAATTTAAACTACTGAGCCTTCATCAACGCACTCCTTGCGGATGACTTCAACTGCACACGTTGCAGGAATCTCCTGGCTCAAATAGAAAAACAATTGAACCTCTTTCTCTCTCCCTTTCCGACTTCAATTTTGAAACATGGAATCACATGCACAACATATACAAAGCAAATGCATAACCAGAAAGAAAACATTCATGAGCATAACATCAATACACAGAGAAAACAACACAAACCATGAGCTTGAATCAAAGCTTCATTCTATTCATTCAAATGCCTATACATGGGTGTTCTTCATACACAATTCTCTACTTGCTCTTCTCTTCTCCTGGGTTGATAATATTACAATGCACAATGAGGGTGTGTATATCTGTTTTCCCTCTCGAACTCTAAACTATCAAATCTAGACTTAAAATCCTATCTACCAACATTAACTTAATTAAATGCCTCGTATCTACCAAAGGATGAGATCTTAAAGGCTCAAGGTCCAATATAATATACAAATGCACCTTCATAAATGGTTCATTAAAGACTTGCGCTACAATCCCCAAAGCACTTCAAAAATTTGGGTTTGTTTATCCAACTGATCTCCGCTTGATGTGCTGGCTCGCTTAATGAGTTGGTGATGCTCCTGCATCAACTGCCACATGTAATTGCATTGTAAAAGGATTGCACAGTGTAAAGGCGCAGTGAGTGCATATCAAACTCTGTTTCTATCAAATAGCAAATTGCATTGAACATACTATCTCCACAAGTAGATGTATTAGTTGTTGCTATGTGTAATCCATGAGACTGTATATGATGCATAATTCATTTCCAATGGGATTGAAGGTCTTTGTAGGTGAGGGACAAGTAAATATCAGATCCTCCAATATTGCATATGGATAATGTTTTATAGAGTAGTGGTTCATAATGACCACTTAGAGGATTGGCATCATGGAACAAGATGAAATATGGATCTCTAGATGCAGTTTTGTTGAATAGTAGATATCTTCTTTTTTCTTGTTAATGACCAAATTCCAATTGATATATTCAACCACTTGGATAGCCACCGTATACAAAATGTATCCCCCCAAATTTCTCTCTCATGTGGAGGCAGAGTTGCATATGTAGACAACCGCATCTTTGAAAGATACGTACTAGCATCATGTATTCCATGCAATTGGCAAATAAAATCAGATGCCAATTCGTATTGATAAGTCTCTAATGCCTCAATGTTGCCATTTTCTAAACAAGCCAAGAAATGATCTATCAATCCATTGGACAAATCGGTCGAGGAATAACGGAAGTGCAATAGAACTTAAAATGCATCGAAGAGGCAATATCCCGTAGTATACGAGAATGCATCTAATCAGAAAAGGGAATTGTTATGCAATACCTGGTCGATGTTGTCATGTACAATGGAGTCTGCATCTATTTGATAGCACTCAACATCTATTACTTGCTCCATCTTTTAAGTTGTGATTTTCAAGATGTTTCTTAGCTATGTTTAGATAATATGAAAATAACAAAAAAGATAACTATAAGTTCAGGAATGCATACCAAGTCTGCCATGTATCCTTCAACCTTTTTCGTTTCAAATGGTTGCTATAGCATATGACAAAGAAACAAAGCTATATTTAGTGCTCAACCATATAAAAGAGATAATGCAAATAAAACAATAATATAAACTTGCTCAGTACAAAGACTGAGTATTTAAGACATATAATTTTAGAATTTATTTTAGTTGTGCACCTTATAAGCGTTATGGTAGTCATTGTATATAGCTTTACAATCATATTCATCATTTAATTTCATCCTCACTCTTCACAAATCAACACTAAAGAGATTTGAAATGACTTGTTGATGTCTCCCACTCAGAACACTCACATAGATGGTCCATGGAATAAACAAAAGGGGAAGAGTTATGCGTTCATGGACCTCTACAACAAGAATGGAACCATCACATAGCACAACGTCTCAAGGTTTCAAGTATCTTACAAGATGAAGAAGATATTCTAAGATTGGCCACTGGGGCACTCATCCCGAGACAGATCAATGAACTATCCATTTAGGTTACAAAGAATCATTTCTACAAGATGAGGTCCAGATGTGGAAATGGTGATGGAAGATTCTTTGGAAGACCAAAAGTCCAGCATAAAACTAGCATCTATATGTGGTTTGCCTTGAATAAAATATTTCCCTATCATAATCTGCAAAGAAGGGGATGGCAAGGTCCTCATAGATTCTTGCTCCGCAATGAAAACTCTGAATTCGTCTCACAAATCCTTGTGCACTACCATTTTCCAAAGAGCTATGGTATGATGTCCAGGGCATGAAAGTGGGCATATGTGATTGGAAAGGGGACAGCCTAGAAAATGCACTAAATGTATGGTTTCAGAAACAAAAAGATGAGGAGAACATCCCATTTCCTTTTTTGTATGTCAGTATGGTTGTGGAAGAGGTGGGTTCTATATCGAGCATTCACATGCTTGCGCATTGTTAGAGGCCACTGGAGATAAATGAATGTGTAGACTTCTTCTTCCAAGCTATACCATGGTTTTAATTTTGGAACCCTTTTAGGAGATTAATGTTCGGGCGCCTCTTATTTCCGAAATGAATTTGAGACGTCGATCAGTTTTGCAAACCGCGATCTGGGTGACCCTACTACTTTAGCGCCCCTGCTAAAGTTTTATCATTCTGCCAAATTTTGGAATTCTTCTAACCATACTTAGACATGGCGCCAGTTCGGGACTTCGGGAGTTTTTGAATGTGAAGTGAGAAAGTCTCCCGGAGTGACTTTATCTCAGAGTCATTAACTCGTGCCTACTGTTAATCAACCCGAGATTACTTTAACCATCATTATCAAGGACTTCGAGACTTCGACTATTCGACACTTCCAGAGTTTTTGAATGAAGACTTTGTACAACTCCCAGAGTAGTACGAACACGTGCAATAAATGCAGACTGGCCACCATGCATTTAGGACTCTGAAAGACAACTAGCTAGATTAATTTAATCAAGCATAAACAATAACCAAAGATCGTCAGTGCTAAGTGTTCACCATACTGCAAACCCTGACATGTGGTTAACCATGTCTCATCCACGCAAATAATAACTATCTGTGGAAGAGATAAGGTCCTCAAATTTGCCCACGTCTACAAGCCATTTGTCACCTTCCTAAGCTCTTCATTACCTTACGCACTACCATCTGTCTTTACACTTTTGTCACTGGGCTTCGATCTGGAATCATTTTTCTACCCTTTACGCCTACAATTTAACCCTTTGGTAAACACATGCAGTGAACATAATGGCTTGCAATGGCTACACAATAGGGTGATTTAGTACCATCCCTCAATTGACAGAGCGACTTGCAATGTCTACACAAGAGGGTAAAATAGCACCATCCCAACGCCGAGTATGTGAATATGTAAGGTATGATCTATGCAATAAAAATTCCTGTCAGTTGTTTTAAGAGGTTTTGAATAGTATTGTACTGGTTAAAACCTGTGGACCCTTAGCCTAATCCTCCAAGATCCCTTAATGTTCCCGAACCTATTGATAATCCCCCTAATCCTGTGATTACACATCTTGTTTCTCACAAGTCTATTGATTCCCATCCCATAATCTACAAAGAAATCAGTGTTCAAACTCTAGTTCCCACTAAGAATTTAACTTGCCAACAAAGGAGAAACAATAATAACTATTTGGACTCGAGTCGTTTTGTGTTTTATCTTCATCCTCCACCCAGGATTTGCATTTCAGGTCCTTCAACTTTTTTTTTTATAACTTACTGAAATATGTCAATGATAAATATGGATAAGGACTGAAAGAATGGCTTGTAATGGCTACACAAGATGGTGATTTAGTACCATCCCTCAGTTGACAGAGCGACTTGCAATTTCTGCACAAGAAGGTAAACCAACACCATCCCAGCGCCAAGTATGTGAAGATGTAAGGTATTATCTATGCAATAAAAATTCTTGTCAATTGTTCTCACAAGTCTATTGATCCCCATCCCATAATCTATAAAGAAACTAGTGTTCAAACTCCAGTGCCCACTAAGAATTTAACTTGCCAACAAAGGAGAAACAAGAATTAATGTTTGGACTTGGGTCATTTTGTGTTTTATCTTCATCCTCCACCCAAGATTTGCATTTCAGGTCCTGCAACTTTTTTTTTGTAACTTACTGAAATATGTCACTGATAAAGATGGATAAGGACTAACAATGTTGTCGAATTTTCTTGCAACTTGCTTAGCTTTGTACCATACTTAGCCCTTTTATACCTAGCTGCAGTTTTCTTCTACAAGAACATTTTGCAAAGGCAACAAGCTTTCTTGTTCAACACTTTTCAGGGATAACAATACATTCATGTTTCTTTGATCTCAATAGTCACATTTAAGGATGTTTTGTAAGAGCATTTTCACTCGGCTATTATTTCTAGATTTTTTTATATTTATTTTGATTTTCAGCACCTCCTAGTATTGAACATTCCTACTTGCAAACTGTAAATAGTAAGCAGTAAACAACAAATATGAATGGAACTATGGTATTGAAACTTACTCGTGAATGGTGAACGACAGAATCGCAGGTCCAATTGTGGGTGCAAGATCTCAATCCCGCAAAGTGCAGCAACAGGTCCAACTGCGGGTGTAGGACCTCAACCTTGCAAAGTTGAAGCAAACAAGGGTGCAGGATTTCAACCCTGCAAAGTGCAAGAACAGGTCAAACTACGGGAGTAGGAATTCAACCTTGCAAAGCTGAAGCAAACAAGAGCAAGCAGCAAACAACAAACCAGTGAGCAAGCACCAAGAGGTCCAACTACAACTGCAAGACCTCAACTTTGCAAAGTTGAAGCAAACAACAATAAGCAGCATCCAACGAACCAAGGAACCATCAAGCAAGTATCAACTATTGAACCAATGAAGAATATATGTATCCTTAATGATGACTAGATTGCATTTCAAATACAAACGAAATATGAAACATATGATGTAGAAGCAACTTCATCATTATAGTTGACTATGCGAGTGTCGATGGACAACAATATTGCCCAAATTCACTGCATAAAAGATTATATCAAAAAATTGGAGAAAAATGTATTGTGACAGGCCTGTTAACTAAACATTTAAGGCTGTCAAGCCTGTTAAGTAAACATTTAAGGCTGTCAAGCCTGTTAAGTAAACATTTAAGGCCGTCGGGACTGTTTAAGAGCCTCACGCTATGTAAACATTTAAAAAAAATGCATTGTGTCAGGCCTGTTTAAGTACTTAAAAAAGAGTGTCCATGCTCAAAACTTTGGATATGTAAACATTTAAATAAAAATAATAAAAATTCAAAAATAGCGTCAATGCTCAAAACTTTGGGTATGTTAACATTTAAAACATTGAGAATAACAAAGCTAACAATAAGACTTCGAATCTATTCTCCAATGAGATGATGACAAATAAGTGTTTTTATTATATAAAAAATAATGTTTTTAGTTCTCTAGTTCGAAGAATAGATGTTATGCGAAAATTTATAGTGAAAGGACAAATTAATATGAAGTCAACGAATTATCGATTGCTATAGTCCCTCTATACACCTAAAATTTGAGAAACATGATGTCAACTATTTACATATATTTTTATAAAAAACAAGAAATATAATAAAATGAATAAATTTAACCTCAAATAAAATAAGATATTTTAAAAATGATAAATAATAATTATTATTATATTTTAGGAAATTAAATATAAATTGTAAAAATTACTATAGATAGAAAGAGGCATACCCTACTACAACATTTCTTTTAAAATGTATTTTTTTTTTTATAAATGAAAGGTAGATATAATTATCTTTTCTAAAATGTGTTTCCTTTTATAAATATAGGTAAATACAATTACTTATAGGTAAATACAATTACTAAATAACAAATAAATATAAAAATTTAAATTTTTTAACATTAATTCAAATTAAATTTTTAAACTTTTTAAAAACCAAAAATTTAATTCCCATCGTATTTGTTACTAAAGATTTAATTCCCATCCCACTAACAAATGAAAACATTATTATAATATCATTATGGATTAACAAATGAAAACATTATTACACTGCCTCCGGCAGTATAATGCCGATGGATCGCCTTTGACCATTCATTAATTTACGTTGACTTAAAAATATTTCTCAAAAAGCTAAAGTTAAACATAAGAAATATAATTTTTTATTTTTCGATATATAAAATTTTGTATTTTTCTAATTTTTCATTTGGTTTTAGGCTTATCTTTGTTTCCACCATCACGGATTGAGCGCTGAGGAACTCAAAACTTTTTCCACCCTCCTCCGCCAGATAAACGGAGGCGGATACCAGCAGTTAGAACAACTAGGTAAGCCTATAAAGCCTCAGGAGGAGCTTACGCCTTAGCGTTAGGAAGGATCCTTTATTTCGAACAAAGAAAAAGAATCCCCCTTGGTTATCGGGGGTCCTTTAAAGGAGATCGCAAACAAGAAGAGATATTAAAACAATTGGACATGTCAGCTCCGTGACCTTCATAATCTACTAAATTCCCCGCCTAGGGATGGGGCTATTGGTTAATAAGTTTAAGGTGTTATTGAAACCTTCACATGGTTCGAGATTTCAAATTAATTGATTTATTCTGCAAACGGATACGAATAGACACGCCTCTGGTAACTATAACGCTCTTCCTGGCGGGGTCTCTGATTTCTGCAGCGAACTTTCCCCACGGGCGCTGCCTGACTCCTCTGTACTGTCGGGCCGTCCTATGCTTCAAGCTGCAAATAAATGGAGAGTGGACTTACCAGTTATTGCTGAGAGTATAGCTGCTATTGAAGATGTATGGGGGACAACGGATCTCCAAAAAATGCAATGTGTTGTCGAAGAGGATCTGAAGATTGTGCGGATGAGAGTGTGCTGGAGATGGATCTGACGGGTGCCGAGCTAGGGCACGATGCTGAGGCTGAATAGTGCGGTTGGTAGCAAGCAGTCAAATGATCAAATCAAATAAAATGGAGATTCCTTCGCTAAGAAGTTAGCTTCCAACCGATCTATGCTCGTCTTTCCACGCATGCATTCGGGTGGCCATTCTGGTCCGTTGGACTGGAGACCGTGGCCCCCGGGCGGGGAGAGGAGCAAGCGATTAAATAGATAAAGCGATGAAATAGATAAAGCCGCGATACGACTATGAAGAGGAACTGAATAGACGACGGATATGATATGTGGGCACTAATCTGTTGAATCTCTTGAGCAGCTCTGCTCAGGCCTCACGGCTTAGTAATTATGTGAAGCTTATTTGCAACATACGAGTTGGAAATTCTTTCTCAGGGGAAAGAAGGTGTGTTAATTTAAAGGATACACTTTTGGGAGGTAAGGATAGATGGTTTGATCTATGTCCAGTTATGAACTTCAAACTCTGCATTACTGGATAAAGACCATTTTAATGTCCAGATTTTCAAAACTCTGCTAATTCATACATAGAATTAAGATTAAGGTTCTATGCCAACTACCCAAGTTTGTACTCTAGTCATTATCAAGATTATCATGACAACTCCGTCTCAACCACTAAAGTGTACACAATTATCGACCACTAAAATATGCAAATTAACGGTGCATACGTCAGTAAAAAAAAATGCTAGAAAGTTGGGTATTAAATAACGTACATGGGTTAAGCCAATTTACCTCGTCTGGTAAGTGGCCAATTTATATTTGCTACGTAAATTTTGATGATAATGTCCTCATAATAAATAAAATCTTAAGAGACAATATTATGCAGCTTCGCTGCTCTTGTTATAATATCATTATGTCAATCCATGTCAATTGTTTTCCATAATATCTTGAATAAGAAAAGAAAAAGTTTATGCAAAGTATAATTTTTGAAATATATTATGTTTATTCCAAAAGTGCGGTCGGTGGCCAAATGGTTCCACTAACTTCTCTTGTCGCTTCTACTAATTGATTTCCCTCCAAAAAGAATCATCTTCTCCTTTGAAAAGACTTTAAGAAAGAAAAACGCATCATGTGATTTTCATCTCTATAACAAGTGTAACATCAAACTACTATTAAGTAACATCCAAATACTATTAAATAAAATATTGACGTCAAACCATTCCCATTGTTATCTATAATATCTTGAATACAAGAAGAAAAGGTTCGTGCAAACCAACCAATGGAATCATCTTTTGAAATAAAGAAACTTGATCGGAGAAAAAATCTGACTTGAAGCTCTCATCCGGATAACAAGTGTAATATCAAAATACTGTTAAACCATGCCAGATGTTATCCATCAATCTTGACGTCAAACCATGCCAGTTGTTATCCATAATATGAGTGTAGCTTCCAAGAAAAAAAGCTTTGTGGAAAGCAACCAAACGCACATGTCGTGTGTAGTCGCTGTATGTCCTCGCTATTGATACACTTAAAATATTAAAATACAGTACACCTCCACTCAGCTAATTGATACACTTAAAATACAGTACACCTCCACTCATGGAAATTGCCAAGCACTAAGGAGCAAACAGACTCCTTCCCAATTGTGGCGCGTCTTTAAATTCTCTTTCCAATGACAACTGTCACATGAAAATAAATAGTAAAATACACCTCCACTCAGCTATTGATACACTTAAAATACCTCACACCTCCACTAGAGGAAATTGCCAAGCACTTCTCTCGTCGCTTCCAGCGTTCCACTAATTGGTTCACCTGCCATTGTCACTAAAGAGTCATAAAAAATACTTCCTCCGTAAAAACGCGTCATGTCTTATCGACGAAATTGCCAGGCACTTGTCACTTCCATCGTTCGTATAATAAATTAAATAAATAAAAAGAAAGGGGTAATAAATTTCGTTCAATGTATCGCAGGGACTTGGTTTGGTGAGCAAAATAATAAACTCAGAAATCTACTGGATTTCCGCGCGGATTTGTTTTCAACTTATCGGCAAGTATTGAGAGAAACACAGAATGGCAAAGGCTGAGTGAACCAGTGGTAACTTGGGATCATCTGCCGGTAGCCACTTTGAATTTGTTCTTGAGATCAACCAGAAGGTCGAGTAATTCCAATCTGTTTTAGGATGGCATCCACCTCCACCGCTGCATCCACCTCATATGCCAACAACAACTACTATGTCTACGATATCTTTATTAATCACCGTGGACCTGATTGCAAGAAACCCTTTGCCACCAATCTCTACAATAGCCTTTGCAAACGCGGTCTGAGAGTATTT